>CAUYON010025975.1:0-43290 GCA_963573935.1 Arctocebus calabarensis | reverse complement strand
TAGCTAAGGCAGTTCTTAGTAATAAAAACAAAGCTGGGGGTATCACCATTCCAGACTTTAGGCTGTACTACAAAGCCATAGTGGTCAAGACAGCATGGTACTGGCACAAAAATAGAGACATAGACATTTGGAATCATATAGAAACCCAGCATATGAAAATAACAACTTACAACCACCTAATCTTTGATAAACCAATCAAGAAAATACCTTGTGGAAAAGACTCCCTATTCAATAAATGGTGCTGGGCAAACTGGACATCCACATGTAAAAGACTGAAAGTGGACCCTCACCTTTCTCCATTCACAAAAATTGATTCAAGTTGGATAAAGGACTTAAATTTAAGGCATGACACAATAACAATCCTGAAAGAACACATAGGAAAAACACTGGAAGATATCGGCCTGGGGAAAGACTTCATGAAGAACACTTCCATGGCAATTGCAACAGCAACAAAAATAAACAAATGGGACTTAATTAAACTCAGAAGCTTCTGTACAGCTAAGGAGACAACAACCAAAGAAAATAGACATCCTACCCAATGGGAAAGGATATTTGCATACCTTGAATCAGACAAAGGCTTGCTATCCAGGATCTATAGAGAACTCAAATTAATCCACATGAAGAAAGCCAATAATCCCATATATCAATGGGCAAGAGACATGAATAGAACCTTCTCTAAAGAAGACAGATGAATGACTAACGAACATATGAAAAAATGCTCATCATCCCTAATGATTAGAGAAATGCAAATCAAAACCACCCCGAGATACCATCTAACTCCAGTGAGAATGGCCCACATCACAAAATCTCAAAACTGCAGATGCTGGCATGGATGTGGAGAGAAGGGAACATTTTTACACTGCTGGTGGGACTGCAAACTGATACAACCTTTTTGGGAGGAAGTATGGAGAGCCCTCAAAGAACTCAAGCTAGACCTCCCATTTGATCCTGCAATCCCATTACTAGACATCTACCCAGAAGGAAAAAAATCCTTTTATCATAAGGACACTTGCACTAGACTGTTTATTGCAGCTCAATTTACGATTACCAAAATGTGGAAACAACCTAAATGCCCACCAACCCAGGAATGGATTAACAAGCTATGATATATGTACACTATGAAATACTATTCAGCCATTTATAAAAACGGAGACTTTACAGCCTTTGTATTAACCTGGATGGAAGTGGAATACATTATTCTTAGTAAAGCATCTCAAGAATGGAGAAGCATGAATCCCATGTACTCAAGTTTGATATGAGGACAATTAATGACAATTATTGACATGGTGGGGACGAGGGAAGGGGAGAGCAGGGAGAGAAAGAATGAGGGAGGGGTGGGGAAAGGAAGAGCAGAGAGGGAAGGAGCGAGGGGGGTGGGGTCTTGGTGTGTGCCACACCTTTTGTGGGCAAAACACAATTGTAAGAGGGACTTTACCCAACAAATGCAAGCAGTGTAATATGGTTTCTTGTACCCTCAATGAATACCCAACAATAAAAAAAAAAAGAATATTACATGGAAGGAAGTTTCCTTTCCTACCTCTGTTATAAACCATCACTAAACAATAAAGAATGAGAGAATAATTTCCCTCAAGATACTTACCTACCCAGGGAAAAATAGTAATATTATTTTGAAGAACCAAGATACAACCTTAACCAAGTGATCAAGAGTAAAGTCACCAGTAATAAGATCTCAACTCATGTGTCCCTTGAAATGATATACAGAGAAAAAACACATTACTTCTGGGTCATTCTTGCTAAAAATGCAGAAGTTCAATCTAATTTTGAGAAAACAACAGACAAATTCAAATCAAGAGGCTTTCTACATAATTACAGATGTATCAGAGGTGTCAAGTTCATTGAAGACCATGAAAGAATGAGGGACTTTCACAGATTGTAAGAGCTAAAGAGACAAATTTCATGTGAGATACTGGAATCAAATAAAAGGACTTTAGGAGGAAAACTGATGAAATGAAGAAGCTTAATTAATGGTGTGATAACAATGGTAGTTTCCTGGTTCTGATAATTACATTATGGTAATATAAGTTACCAACATTAGGGGAGACTAAAGGAAGGTTATACATGAACTCTTTCTCTTAATTTTGCAACTTTTCAATAACTTTAAAATTATTTCCAAATAAAAAGTTTAAAAATAAGCATCAGAGAAAAAATTCTTAACTATTTTTTTATAGAAAGGAAAGGAAGGAAATGAGATCCTAATCAACCGATAAATTGGTGATTTATAGACCAAAATATAATGGACTCTGTATTTCAGCTGTTGCCTAAGGTATTGCCATTTAGTGAATATAGTGTTGTTCCTACTAAGTGATGGAAACTTACTTGACTATAAGTTACCCCATATCTAGGCTTGATAGATAATTGGCTGTTTTTCTCAGTTTGCCCCCAGATTCATTCTCCACCCTGATCTGTGCCTTAGAAGGGTGACCCCTATAGGTAGGAAGCCCCTCACTGGTAATTCCATCCCTATCCTCTGGCTTCTGGTTGAAGTGTTGAGTTCTCACACTTAGGCCCACCTGACCTTTCTGACAGTGGCTGGGTCCTTTGACAGCTGTTGGAGGCCACGTCCAAGGTCGTCACTCTCACCAACTCCAATAATGCTATGTCTCCTCCTGCCCTTCAGATCCATGAAGGTAATGGCTTCCCACTGTGATTAATTCCCGAATGACCCAACATTTCTTGTTGGGTTTCTTAATTCCTTATTTACCCCCAGCTCTTTAAATAATCCTTTTAACAAACACATCTTGAAAAAGATCCTGGCTGAGTGTGCCACTCCTTATATTATTCAAAATCTTTGGGGTTGGGGGGAGTTATAAGCTTTTTTATTTATTTCCCCCTTGGTAAAGAGTTACAACTATTCCTAACGCTTCCAGATTCAAACCACACACATGAAACATCCTTAACTCACTATACTATACTATACTCACTATACTATAAAGCATCATGATTCATTGTTATCACTTTATAATGGTTTTTAGATTATCTTTCATGGGGATTTGAGGATTCTCCCATTCAAAAATATTGAATGTACAAAGTAAAAAACAATTGTTGCCCTTTATCTCATACTTTTAAACTCAGAAATATAAAGATATTTCCCTAAAGCCTTATAAAAATAAATATCCCAGTTCTGGTGGTGATCAGCCCCCAAACACAGCAAAAATTAAAAATATTTACTGAATCACCTAAAGAGAGAGACTATAGCCCAAAGGTTCATAGCACTGGCCCTGGAACATGGATGATTTGGTTCACATCCCAGGACCAGGACTTCCTAGCTACATGACCTCAGGCTACTTCTCTTTGTGTTTCAGTTGCAAATGTAAATTAGTTAAAAACAGTACCTATCTCAAGGAGGTGTTAGGAGGGTTAAATGAGGCATTCTATGTTTAGCTCTTAGCAGTGTCTTATGCAGAGTAAGTGCTCACTTTTACTCTTTTTATTAAATCAGCCTATTTTTATCTATAGTTGATAAGGCATGACTCAAGATGAGGCACTATTCAGCTAAAGTGTTGTTGAATTATTTGCCCTAAGAGTTCATTGGCATAATGCAAGAGTGAGTCAGATACTTGGAAAATGGGAAGCAGAGAGAACTCTCTACGTATTTCCTTAATATGGGTAAATATGGATATGACATGGGAAAACTTAGAGGTCATGCCTCTGCAGAGAGAAAGGGGCCGCTACTCAGATGTTAAGGGAAGATCTAACCCCAAGTCCTATTTGAGTGGGGAGACGAAGGTGACAGAACAATCTCAAAAAACATACTGACTTCTTTCCTTTTTGAAATTGTTCTAGCCCAGGAATTAAGGGCAGGGGTTCAGAAAACACATTTTAATTTATCAATGATCTGATTTTCAGATGTTTATGGTTTCACATGAACTTTATAGCCACCTTGTATACTTTACCTCTCACAAGTAAATACTACCTAAAATATTTAGAAATATTGAAGTGTACAAAGTAAAAAAAAAATTGTTGCCCTTTATCTCATACTTTTAAACTCAGAAATATCTCTTCTACTTACAACTTTTTAAAATTTCAAATTAATATGAAAGTACAAATTTATTTTTAGATTATGTTGTTTTCACTTCTAGGGTAAAGTTAGTAAGTTGTAGTTGAGTCCTTCGCCCAAAACTTACAGCTTTTATCATTATGAACATATTGAAAGAAAAATGAAGATGTGAACAAAAGAAATTGAAATGTGGGTGGTGCCTGTGGCTCAAAGGGGTAGGGCACTGGCCCCATATGCTGAAGATGGCAGGTTCAAACCCAGCCCCGGCCAAAAAATAAAAAAAAAAATAAATAAAAGAAATTAGAATTTATTACTTCAAACTTAAATTAACTTAAAAGGTGACTTAGGTTAAAAATTATTAAAAATAACTGTCTAAATGAAAATATAATATTCATTCCTTCAAAAAAGAGATGTTTCCATCACATTCTTGGCCTAATTGAAAGCTGGCTGCTCCACATTCTCCTAGCTATAGTCTTACCTCCTTTCACCTGTGACCTGAATTTACATAACCAGCCATTTCCTGGCCAAGCTGGTGGCTCACACCTGTAATCCTAGCTTTCTGGGAGGTTGAGGCAAGTGGATTGCCTGAGTTCAGGAGTTCCAAAACAGCCTAAGCTACTAAAAATAGAAAAACTAGCCAGGCGACATAAGCTACTCAGGAGGCTGAGGCAACAGGATCTCTTGAGCCTAAGAGTTTAAGATTGCTGTGAGCTATGATACCAGGGCACTCTACCCAGGGTAACAGACTGAGATTCTGTCTATAAATAAATAGCCATTTCCAAATCATTTCTTTTCTTTCCACCCTCAAAAACCCCGGGTTCAGGGCACTGCCCTAGTTCAGTGGGTAGAGCACTGACCACATACACCAAGGCTGGCAGATTCAAACCTGGCCAGGGCCAGCTAAGACAACAATGACAGCTGCAACAACAACAAAAAAGAAAATAGTCAGGCCTTCTGGTGGGCACCTGTGGTCCCAGCTGCTTGGGGGACTGAAGCAGGAGAATGGCTTGAGCCCAAGAGTTTGAGGTTGCTGTGGGCTAGAACACTGCAGCACTCTACCCAAGGTGACACTTTGAGACTTTATCTCAAAAAAAAAGAAAACACTCCAGGTTCTTTAAAGTTACTCCATCCAAGGGTTGACACTCTCCCAGCCATCCTTGTGCTGTCATCTGTGATCTCTCACATTGCTCAGAAGATTGTAGCACAGAGCTCACTGTCACTACTTCCAAAGACCACAGCCCCCAGGTGCTGTCGCATTCAGTGTCATGCCCTCCTGGTTTCTTGAACTCCCTTCAAATACTCTTTTTGTCTTCCTCCTCTATCTCCTCTTACTCGTAAAGTCATCACTTCACCTTCTTACCACTGATTACATCACCTTCTTAAACTTCAAAGCTTTCCCCTCTTGCCAGTGCATTGACTCTCCTGCCACCTGTCAAAAACGTTTTTGGCTGCCCCCACCTTATAGTCCAGGAGTTAAAATTCAGTGCTTTTACCACCACAGCCTGGGTTCAATTCTTGGTCAAAAATGTTTGGGTTTCATTAAGAACTCCCATTTACTGGCCTCACAACTTTTTCAATATCTATTATCTGTTTCACAGCCTTATTTGTCCCCATTCCTCTTTATTCTTTACCATCTATCTCTACTCAGTGAAATGTAAACTCCATAAAGGCAGAAGTCTACTTTTTCCCTCTTACCTCTAGTGCCTGGAACGGAATTGTGCCTAGCACAAATAACAAATTCAATAAAATTAAATAAATGTATGAATGCCTATGGTAGCCAGTCATTTAGCAAGGATAAAGAGAAAGTCTCTCCCTTCCAAAAACTTAACCTATTTGTGCATATGTATCAGCACATGCATACAAATTTGAACTGTTTTTCCTTGAACCTACTGCCTGTTCTTAGCTCATTCATAATCTTATACCTTATTATTCCAGGGTCATTATATTTGGGAACTACCTTACTGGCAAGAAAATTGTTTAACTTTCCAAACATGTCTTGTAGGTGGATAAGTAATAACTCAAGGCATTAAAAACTCTAAAAAATCGCTATTTTTATATCTACCTCATACAAACAACTATCAATTCAAAAACACCAGAAAGTGATTATATTTGGCACTGCTTGAACCAGGACAGTAGTCAACTGTGTTAAGAGTTTCATACTCCTCCCATCTCTAGCCCTAGTGATACCCAGATGGTGCCATTGTGCAAAATGGAAAATTCCTCTACTCAAGACACTTTTTTGCCATCTCCTGGAAAATTATGGTAATAACTACATAAATGTGCAATGACTACAAGTATAAATGGCTCCCACTAGTGTTAAGCAGTTCTATAGTTTAAAATTATTGGTTTAACCCATTTTTTCCAAAATGTATTTGATGGTGGAAGTTGTATTGTTTCTTTATGCCACTTACATATATCATATGGAACTAACATTTTCTGAAACATAATTTCGGGAGTAATGCTCTAAGGTACCATATAAAATGGTTAGTTTTAGGCCTATGGATTTTATTTCTGATTTTGTGTTTGTAATATTATTCTCTATTCGCTGAGGATTAGACCTGAGGTCACATGGAATTCTATTGCAAGTCCAGCTCTGCCACTAACTTTGAGCAAGTTATGTTACCTCTCTAAGAATCAGTTACTTGATTTGTAAACTGCACAAAGATTAAGGATTGCAAGAGACCTTGGTATGGTTCCTAATATGTGCTAAAATCTCATTAACTCTTCTACCCACAATGTTCTTCAGGCTATCTGATCTATACAGGAGAATTATTTAAAGGAAGGTATGTTCAAATTAGGAAGCATAACTTTGAAGGAGTAAAAAATGATAGTCAACTGGATTTTGTTGTTAATTTATTTTTATAAAAACAAAAATTGTTTTGAATTTTAACCAGAATGTATAAGCTCTTCGATAAACAACATACACAAAATTCGAGTCCCAAATTTAGCAAGTTTGAACTTCATGCTTTTACCAAAGTGTACTCACATACTCCCATATTCATGTCACGTCAGAAAGAAAAGCAAGCTCATTGGTCACTGAGGCTATCCCTTAGGGAAAACAGAAAGTTTTTCTGAGAAGCCAGCATGCAGATTAATTTACTACTCACTCCAGGACCTTGGTGTGTGCAGACCTAATTGCAGTGAATCTGGGCCAATTCATAAGCCTTTTGTTATATATGCAAGTCCTTATATGCAAGTAGATATATGAACTTCCATAGACAGAACAATTTGTAATTACTACTGCATAAGTGAAAAACAGGCAAACACATTGCCAGGCTTATTCTGAGGGCAACAGCATCCAGTGTCATTTCTCACCTTTAGAACTGGCTTAAAGGTGTGGTGACCCAATGACCAGACATAAGAAAAAGATAACTGGGAAAGGGAGGTGCTGTGTTAGTTTACCAGGACTGCTATAACAAAGACTTTGTAACTTAAACAACAGAAATTGATTTTTTTCCATAGGCTAGAAGTCCAAGATCAGCTGTGAGCAGGCTTAGTTTCTCCTCACACCTCTTGCAAATGGCTGCCTTCTCTTTGCATCCTCACGTCTCTGTCCTCAGTTCTTCTTATAAGGACACCAGCCATCCTGGATTGGGGCCTATCCTAAAATTCTCATTTAACCTTAATTAGCTTTTTAAAGGCCCTATCCCCAAACACAGTCACAGTCAGACAAACTAGGAGGTTCCAACATAGGAATTTGGGGTGGGGAGGACAGGGAACACAATTCGGTCTGTAACAAGGCCCCATTCATAGAGCAGCAGGAGTACTTAGCACTCCTGTAAGAGAGCTGGCTTCTGTAGTTCAGGCTAACACAGGAACAAAGTCTCTCCCCAGCCCTGAAAGTGCTGGAGCTTTTTTCTAAATACATTGTCCTGAACTAACCAGCTCTTATTTCCATTGCACTTCTGTAACTGAGAGAGAATAGAGAACCGCAGAATAATTGGTGGTCTTTATCTGTATGTTTCTATAAAGCATAGTAAAGTGCTTATTGAGAAAAATGCAGCTGAAATGCCCCTATTAGCATTTACAGTGGAAATACACCTCCTTTATCTGTTCGGTTGTGGTTTACCAGTTATCTTCTTATCTCCTTAGTGACTTAAAGCTGTGCCAGCGGCCAACCTCTGAATGTAGCTCTGAAAACCAATGGAAATGACAGCCAAGATGTATAGTTTTCAACTTACATGGTTACTTAGGACTTTTAAAAAATCTTTTTTAAAGAAATAAATTAGTAAAGACAACAGAAAAATCAATAAGGACAACAAAGAAATGAATTAGCAAAAGGAATGTAACATCTCAAAATCTTAAAAGGAAAAGAAAAATAAGATGATTATCAAGATGGCAGTGATTTTAAGTGCATTTATTCTTGGCCTGAGAAATTAGAAACACCAATTAAAGCAGAGGGAAACAAGCTGAAAAGGGAAGGGCTTGTGTAAGACCATTATAAGTATCACAGTCTGTGTCAATTTTGATAATTCAAACATACAGTGCTAAAATTATTGGAAAAGTATTTCTATGATTACAATATTTTTTTCTTACCTTGATATCTATTAATGCAGGGAATGATTGTAGAACAAGTCCATCTTTTGCTTTAATAAAATCAAGATTGATTTTAAAATAAACTTGCTTATATTGCTATGAATATGAGAAAGATCCTTAAGGTAGGATCCTCAACTAAATGATCACACTTGCTTGTCAGTAATGATTAAAATGGCTACTATAACAAAGGGACTTAAATGGTCTCGGTGAAGAATATTCAAAGTTCACCTTTCCAGCTTTGCAATGAATGGGTCCATCAGGTATAGATTTTTCAGGCGCGTGGCCCACAAACCATTTGACAGCAGGGGGAGCTCTTCTGTTAAAATCCGAAGTTCTTTTAAAACGCTTTTAGGATAGCGTTTTCATTAATACCCAATTTAAAGCAATAGTTAAAGCATTGTCTTTAAATAACAAGAGTCCGTTTGAGCTTTGAGTTTTATTTGGGGCAGGGAGAAAGATCACCAAAATAGAACATTTTTGCAATATAATTTAGTAAGAACTTTTTTGATAGCACATGGGCAGTCTTACATATATACTTGTGGCAGTCATCCTGGACATCGCAAGGGGAAGGCTTGGAGCCTTAGAATGTGACATGCACGTTTTAAAGGCAGAACATTTTAGATAAAACAAGCAAAGTAATTAAAAGTCACCTTACTTATCCCTCTCAAAAACAAAGAGTTCACCATCCTAGAGTCAATGTTTGGCGCAAATGGCAGGAACGGTCCTGCCCTGAAGAGACAAATGCTTTTATAACAACCGAATATTAATATATTAACAGTATCTACTTATTCCCAGCCCTTGATCAAAGGCACACCTGGCGCCAGAATCCTCGGTGCCTCTACACTCCACAAGGTCGGACCGCTGCCCTAGTTCCAAAGCGTGCTCTTTTCTCCCTCTCTGACCTTGGCGGTCACCAGTCCCTCCCCAGAGTGAGTCAGCCAGGATCAAGGTCAAGAATGTGGACATCTCAATCGCCACAAGAGACTGTACGGTAAGAACGGTAATGGGGAAAGTTTCCGCGTTGCCGCTTCATACTGACTAATTGGTGCGGTTTTTTTAACTTCAGCTTAAGCCAGGAAGCATCAAACATGTGCATTTTCGGAACCATCCTTGTTTCGCTTTCAAGATAATGAGGTCCTACTAGTGATCACGCAAAAAGCCTTTTTTGAACGCCCCAACTCGCAAGCCATTGGACAAGACACTAGCCTTGTCCAGGTCTCACGTGGTTTAAATTCTGCCACTGCGAGCCCCGGAGCGTCTGCTCCGGTGTCACCCTTAAAACTTTCGTTCCTTTTTGTAAAAAGCGAAAGACCCAGTTTAAACCTGCCGGCCATACGCTGGCCAAACCCGATCCTTCTAAGGGGGAGCTGGCGTCCCGGAGGACCGCAGCCTGGCTGGAGACTTAAAAGGTTGCCGAGTTCTAGCGATCCTGGACGCCGCGAACGCCACCCGAGGTCCCCTCCTGCGGCCCCGCGCGCCAGCTGAGGGGGAGGGGCGGCGGGGCGCAAACGCAGCCGGAGGTCGCCGCCCGGTTGTGCAATTCGGTTATGCAAATAAGCCAGGTTCTGCTGGCCAATCAGAAGCCGTATGTGCGGTGACGCGCGCGCCGAGCGCCTGTAGTATTTATAGATCGTATTTAAAGAGCCCTTGGGAGTCTCCCCGGGCTCGGCTGGGCGGCGGCGGTGGCAGCGGCGCAGCGGAGCTGCAGTTAGCGCGGTGTGCGTGAGGTGGCGGGGCGGCCGCCGTGTGTCCCGGCCCTGTGGGGTGTTGGGCGTAGGGAAGCGTCCATACGCGTTTCGCGGTGGCTTTTACCCACGTCCTTGCTCGGTTTATGGAAAGCGGTTGGACACGCTGCAGCTGCGACGATGCTTTTGCTTAAGACAAAGCCAGAGATTTGGAAATCTCAAAATGCTGGGGGCAGAAGGTTTGAACCAACCCCACCCCAGCCCTGCACTAGAGCCTCCAGCCGACGCCGTTTCCTGGGGCTGGCTGTGCATTGAGGCGGCCTTCCTGGGGGGAGGGGAGAACAATGCCTCCAGAAAAGCCAAAAGTCGTCGAATCGAGGGCGGGCTATTGGGCTGATTGGTGTATTCGTGGAAAATAAATTGCACGGTCATGGCCGTGGTTATCTTGGCGTTCGGTCGATTGATCTTCTGACTTCCCAGCCAGAGAACTGCACACTGCGGTGCGAAAGCAGGAAACTGGCCTTACGTCAGAAGAGAGAAGAGACCCAAATTGCAACGGTTGCATTTGTAGGGCTGGCTGGCTCCCTTTCCTAAACCTTATTTATTTTCCATGGACAGGCTTTGCTGGGCTCGGGCACTAGGTGCTGCTCCGCCGAGGCGTTGCAGGATTTCAGGCAAAGGGGTGGGCGCTGGCGTGGCCCGGGGAGTTCCTTGGGCACCAGCCCCAGGTCACAGTATGCCCTCCTCCCGGGAAAGCTCCTTAAGAGCCACAACCAATTGGTTTTAAAGATAGCCCCGGGCTTAGCTGCTGACTTTAGTGCGAGTTCACGGCAACTCCAGGAAAACAGGTGGTGAATGGGAAGAAATCCCAGTACTATACAGGGCTGGACGTTGTCTCTGCACCTTGTCAGAGATCTCATTTCTCAGTATTAGGGACGTGATTACAAGAAGCTTGTTCCCCTGCTAGGGACCCGTCCCCTGAAATCTTGTTACTGCTACTTAGAAATCTCTTTAAGGACAAATGTGAAACAGGAGAATATGACATGAATGAGGACATTTTACTTCTTGGAAAATGTTTGACACTAGCCTCACCTCCTGGGCTCCTCCCTCGCTCCTAGGTTCAAGATCATTACTAGGTAACTTAGGAACCCCATTCTGCCCATGGGCAAAGCTTAACATACACACAGAAAGGTGACAATAGCTAAGGATTGTTAACTGTTCTTTGCTAGGCCAGTCATTATCTCTTTAATTGTCACAATAGCCAGCTGAGGTGAGTACTGTTACCCATCTTACAGATAAGGAAACATCCTGAGAATCCAGGTGTCCACCAGCTGGGGCATAGGCACTCTTAATTCCAAAGTCTCTCTTGGTGCAGTGTCTGTTGGAAGAGGAGATGGCTGGTCTAGGGAAGTTCTAGGCTCATATTACACCAGGAAGACCTTCATCCATTTCTGCTGTGTGTCAACTTCAATAAACCTAGTCCTGATTAAACATGTTAGGTGTCAGGTAACATGTTTTTAGTGTCCTGAAGTAAGAGGGACTCTAGGAAAATCTGAGTTGCTTAGGCTAATTTTCTTTGCCTCGCCTTTGCAACACTATCCTATAAAGTCATTTAATGATTTAACTTTATAAACACTACATCACTCCTAGTTCAGGCCATGGGTAATAATATCCATTTCTCTTGAAACATACAGGGAACCTAAAGAACTGAGTGAGAACCATGTAAATTAGCAATTAGGTAGGGTTGAGAATTAGGGGATAACCCAGTTCAAGATTAGTTGAGTCTATACTTGCTTGCCTCATCCTCCAAGCATTTGTATCTAGACAAGAGAGACAGCCAGGGAAGAGAAACTTTCTGTAGTGTAGGAAGATTGTGATTAGTGTCTGGGAAGGAAAATTCAAATGAATTAATTGTTTAGGGGGAGGAGGTAGTACGAGTTTGTGTAGCCTCAATTCTATATATTCAAAGCACGATCTGAAAGCTAGACACCTGACAGACTCAATTACACTTGTGCCCCATCCTGGCTTGTGTAGCAAGCTGTGGAGGCTGTGACTCAGTTTTCCTCATCTGTAGAATGGTAGTTAACCTGCCACCTTTCTGCCAATAGCTTGACTCCTGACTGTTCTCTGCTGCCTCCTCTTCCTCTCTAGTCCTTTAAATGCTGAAGTCTCTCAAAAGAGTTCCTTCCTGAGCTCAATCTGTTATCACTCAGCACACTCTTCCTGGGTGACTGTACCCATGCCGTGGCCCTGTAACCATCTGCAGCTGCCTGCTTCTGCTCATATCTCTTTCCTGAGCTTAGATCTTTGTTTCTGACAGTACGCAGAACATCCTTACTTGGACACCTCAAGCTTAAGTGTTCCAAACTGAACTGTTCATTATCTGTCTCCCAGCCATCTCTGATTAAAGGGCAACTCCGCCTCTTTACATCTCCACCCAGTTGTTCAAGTCAAAGCCTGGCCATCATTCCTCTTTCCCTTACCCAATTATCAAATTAACGGTTGACTCCTAAACATGGTTTGGGCCATCAGCTACCTACTATATCTAGCTCCTAAAACTTCCACTGTTCAGCTGAGTCTCTGTCATGCCACTTTAGTGGCCTTCAGAATGAAGCATGGCATGGATTACAAAGCCCCTCAAGATGGAGCCCACCTCTGGGTCTCCAGCTTCTTCCTTTGCTTGCACTCCATCCTTTAGCCTCTATTTTTTTTCATTTCCTCTAATGATGCCAAATTCTATCGTTTCTCTGAGCTTTAGCATAGACTCTTCCTAGAGTGCTGTCATTACCAACTCATTCCCTCCCCACACCCTTCTCTGACTTTATAGCTCCTAATACTTACAGTTGTCATTGTATGTCACTTCTGCCGGAAAGCTGTCCCTGACCTCCACCAACTCCATGGAGCTGCTCCTCCAGCTGGGTCCAAACACTGCCTCCCCTTTGCAGTACCAGTGCACTTTGTACTATGTCTTTTAACTTCTGAATTTATGCCCTTATTCATGTGGAAGGGGGATACATAAGAATCATTTGCAGTACTTTGTCAACCTGCATCCCAAACCTCAGCCACCCCTCACCACTCCCAGTCTGCACTGGTGTGTCATGGGCTGCAAATCTCTGTGTAATGAGCCCCTGGTACTGAGACTGCTATACCCCTTGAGTGCTGTTGGGATAGAGGAAAGATCGCAGGCCAGTGCACTATATGCAGCTCCCGGAGGAAAGAGATTGCACCTGTCCTGCCTGTGACTGTTTCCCTGGAGTGAGGCACAGGGAGAGGCACGTATCAGAGAGCACTCAGAAAGTACCCATATGATTGATCAGGGATGTGGGATTAGACAATATGTGAATGCCCAGGCACAATACGTACTAGGTAGATCTGGATTGTTTTTTGCTCTGCATGCTAACACAGAGCTTACCAGTTATCCTTTGATGCTTTGTGCCTGTCATTCTTGTCATCTTCATCCTTCAAGTCAGTGAAAGGATGAGATTGAGAGGAGCTTCCTAGCCCTGCTGCGTCACTCTAGCTGTTTTTATTTAAACAAAACAAAAACACCATATGAAACCTGGGCCTGATTTTTGATTGGCACTCTGTTAGTAAGCAAACTGCCTCTCATTTATCGTTTCTTAACAGTAAATGGTCTGCTTATTTGTGGTTTTTTTGTTTTTGAGACGGTCTCACTTTGTCACCTCACTAGAGTGCTATCATGTCACAGCTCACAGCAACCTCCAACTCTTGGGCTTAGGTGATTCTCTTGCCTCAGCCTCCCGATAGCTGGGACGACAGGCGCCTACCATGATGCCTGGCTATTTTTTTTTTTTTTTGGCAGTTTTTGGCCAGGGCCGGGTTTGAACCTGCCACCTCCGGTATATGGGGCGAGCACCCTACTCCTTGAGCCACAGTCACCGCCCATCCGGCTATTTTTTGTTGCAGTTGTCACTGCTGTTTTTGCTGGCCAGGGCCAGGTTTGAACTGCCACCCTTGGTATATGGGGCTGGCGCCCTACCCCCTGTTTGTTGTTTTCTTTTCTTTTTTGTAAAGACAGAGTCTCACTTTATAGCCCTTGGTAGAGTGCTGTGGCATCACAGCTCATAGCAACCTCCAACTCCTGGGCTTAGGCGATTCTCTTGCCTCAGCCTCCTACTCGTAGTCCCGGGTAGCTGGAACTACAGGTGCCCGCCACAACGCCCAGCTATTTTTTTTTTGTTGCAGTTTGGCCGGGGCTGGGTTTGAACCTTTGGTATATGGGGCCCGCGGCCTACCCTCTGAGCCACAGGTGCCGCCCATTTGTTGTTTCCTTAAAGGAGAAATATGCCTACCAAAATCCTTTTCTGAAGGGAGCTATCTGCAGAAAAGGAACTTTATTCTTGTCTTCAAAGAAGTGGGACAGAAAGGAGAGTCAATGCTGGAGAGGTAAAGGTGTCAGGAGGTCCTGCTTAGAACCATGACACTCCCCTGAGCCTGGGCAGGAACTACTGTCAAATATGACTGCAAAGCATTAGTGGCCTGGGACGGTCCTGCCCCAAAGAAAACAAGATACAGTGAGATCTGGAGTTAGGTCTGGATTTGAGTTTAACTCTGTGGCCTTGATAGATAGCACAGGCTCTCTGGGTCCATTCTTGTCTTCCTCTTTGGTGAGCCAAGATTCCATTTGTCCTGCTTACCTACAATATATCCCATGGTTTGTCAGAATACAAATACCTTGTGAGATGTAAAGTACCATATAAATTTAGGGTGTTGATAAACAATGTAATTGTAAGGTATGGACTTACGGATTATAAGTCAATATACATTTATTGAGTGTGATGTGGTGGGTAGATGACGGGACACAAAGGTGAATGAAGAGGAAAAGGGATTTATATTTATTGATCCTGCCAATTTTTGTTCCAAACACTTTTGTAGTCTATCTTTTTAATAGTGCCAAGACCAGACCTCATGAGGTTCACACTCAGAAAGATAACACTATTAAAATCCATATAAAGCAGCTACAATAAATGCCAGAATTGTCGAATGGGAGTAGCATGGTCGGCTAATCGCTCGGAGATGAGAGGGGAGGTGGAGAAGATGTAAAGGAATAATGACACTGATACTCGGGCCTTGACGAGTGAAATAGTACTACTAGACCTGTGGGAGCACAAAGGCATGTCAAATAAAGGGAACAGAGGAGGGTGGAGAAGGGAGAGTCGGCAAGAGGAAGAAGGAAAGGTGCACGGCGGAGTGGGGGGAACGGTGCCCTGGGTGGTGGTAAGGGGCGAAAGTAAACTGGGGCTGATTACAGAGCACCTCAGATGCCGGGCTAAGAAGGGGATTTTATCTTACAGATAGTGATGTATCAGGCTCCCAGGACATTTTTTTTTTTAATGGGAGGAAAATGACATGGTTAGATATTTCCTCTTTGAGAAAGGTAGCTGCACGGAAGCCAGACTGGCAATGAGGAAACAGGTCGGGAAGTAATCGTACTCATTCAGCCGCGTGATCACGAGAGCCTAGAACTGTGGTTTCCAAACTGTGGATCATGATCCATCAGTGGATCTTAAAATGATGATTAGGTCAACCAAAAAATGTTTCGGAGCTCTTTTACTTTATGGACTGATATACTATGCATAAACTTTCTGAGCAGTTTGAGTGTATCATTAATTCACTTCTAGAATAGATTTAAATCATAATCAAAATAAACAAGATTAACATAAAATTTGGCATATTTAATTGCAGAAACATTAGCTTTCAACATAGGCACCATCATTTTGGATACAAAGTATGACAAAATTGAAGCCATTGAGTATAATGTAAGGTTTATTACCTGGAAAATAAATGAGGGGGGGAAATGGATGATTTATCATCAGATTTAAATCTTGAGTAAATTCGTTCTTGGTTGCATTTTGCAAATTGTTTGCATCTTATATAAAAGTGACTATTAAAAATTGTAACTGCATAATGCGTTTCTTGTATCACAATGCAAAAATACATTTCTTACCATGAGTCATGGACAGAGAAAGATTAGAAACCCCAACTTGGAAGATTCTGGCAGTAGCTACGGGGTGAGAGAAAGAGGTGCGGATACCAGAGACATTTCTGAGGTAAAATAAGACATGATGACCAATTGGATGTGGGAGAAAAGGAGAAGGAAATGAAGGGTGATTCACTGGTTCCTAATATGGACTAGCAGGACATGTGGGGGTATGGTTCCGTTCACTTCCACCCATGATGCTTGATGGAAAGTAGAGAAACAGAGACAAATGAGGAAGGCATTGTCCGGGCTCTTGAGGCTCTCCATGTAGGTGAGAGACTCAAGCATAGGGAATTTTAGTAAAACACAGTAGCTGCAGTCAAGAAGTGTACACCAGCAGTTGCGCCCTCTCAGAGGAAGCCTCTTGTGGGTTTTCAGAGCTGAGTTTTGAAGGAGTATTTGTCAGCCAGGAGCCCATAGGTCAGAAGGAAACAGCACGACAGAGATCAGAGAGTGGAACAGCAGGATGCTTGCGTGAGTGGGTGTGTGAGCGAATGTTATATGAGCAATTTGGTGTTATAGAACCCTGCGAACCAGAGATGAAGCTGGCAGGTTGTAAAAAACTTTTGTCATGCTAAGGAGCTTAGCTCTTGTATCAGATAAAGAGCTACTGAAGGGTTTTTAAGAAGGTTGGTGGCAAGGTCACAATAAGGTGACTGTTTTAGAAAGCTCACTCTGGCAGTAATATGGAGTAGGTTTTTAAGGGGAGCCAGATTGAAGATCAAGAGACGAAAATTGGGGATATTAGATTAGTCCAGGTTAAGAGTTGCTGGCCTGCTACAGAGCAGTGAGAACGACAGAAAGATAGAGTTAAAAATTGGCAAGGCTCCGTCACTAATTGAATATAGAGAACGCTTGTTAGTCAGTGTTTGATCAGGAAAACAGAAGCCATGCCAACAGGTTTAATAGAACAAATTTAATTATGGGGAACATTTTTTTAAAAAGATGTTAGAAAAACCAAGGCAAATAAGAAACAGGAAACCCAAGAATAAGGGAGAGCAAGGTTGCTACCCCAAAGTCTAGAGGGTCCAGAGGGACAGGCGGTGATGCCAGGAGCTGTGGTTATCTAGGGAGAGCAGGACCAGGAGACAGGTGCACTCACTGTGGAAGAAGTTGCCTGAAATAAAGACTGGGGATTTCTTCCTTCCCATCCTGTTTATGTCTAATTCAGTGAACCTAGTCAGAAGCTAGCTGGCCTAGGAGCCTGGGAAGTGTAGCCTTTTGCAAGAAGAGCAAAGCAGAGGAATGTGAGAAAACAGTTCTGAGCATAAACAGGCAAATGAATAAGGAATGAGGATAAAGAAAAAGTAGCAGATTAAGTCTTCCTTGAAATCTTGCTTAGATTAGGGTTGGGTGGTAGTGGCAGAACCTGAGATTAGGAAATGAAAAAGGGGATAGGAAGATAGATAAAAAATATAATCTGAATTACTAATGTTTTGAAGTCACCCTCATTGCTCTCTATATACTTAAGATTGAAGGTAGAATTTATCCTAAAGGAATAGGTTTTTTTTGTTGTCGTTGTTTTTATTTTTTTGAGACAGAGTCTTAAGCTGTCATCCTAAGTAGAGTGCCATGACATCATCTCACAGCAACCTCAAACTTGGGCTCAAGGGACCCTTTTGCCTCAGTTTTTCTGTTTTTGGTAGAAATGGGATCTTGCTTTTGCTCAGGCTGGTCTCAAACTTGTGAGCTCAAGCAATACGCCCACCTTGGCCTCCCAGAGTGCCCAGCCAAGGAACAGTGCTAATAAATGTCCAAAACCATTTTTTAACTAGAAGTATCTGTTAGCATAAGGGAGAAAAACTCAGTGTTTGAAAATGCGATTTTTCCTCCAGAAATTTTATCTTCCCCCAGATCTTGTTTATAACACTCATGTTTGCAATCTCTAGAAAATCAGGAGGAATTTGTTGAGTCTTTACTAAGTGCCATCCATTGTACAGTCACATAGTTTGTAACAACTAATTAGACACACTCTCTCATTTAATCCATATAATAGTTTCATGAGGTAGGGACTAGCTTTTTATTTGTTTGTTTGTTTTGGTTTTTTTTTTTTTGGACAGAGTCTCACTCTGCTGCCCCGGGTTATAGTACTGTGGTATCAGCCTTGCTCACAGCAACCTCAAACTCTAGGGCTCAAGCCATCCTCCTGCCTCAGCCTCCCATGTAGCTCAGACTACAATTCCTGGTTAACTTTTTTTTATTATTTTTTTGGTAGAGACAGGGTCTTGCTCTTGCTCAGGTTGGTCTCAAACTCTTGAGCTCCAAGGATCCTTCTAACTCGGCCTCCTAAAGTACTAGGATTACAGGTATGAGCCACTACACCTGGCTGGGTAGGGACTATTCTTTTTTCTATTTTACAGATGAGCAAATTAATACCTTTGGTTCAGTGTCCCTGTTCCCCCTTTCCACCTAAACCTCACGGCCACTATGCATCAGCTGGTGCTGGAGTATTGAACTGATCAAAGACCATGCCCTTCTTCCCCATGTCCATGTTGGACCTTAGAGGTGAAACGTCTCACCAACTCCAAAGTACCTAACTTCAAATAAATAAAACTATAATAGTATAATTGTGTTCGCATACAAGTGTTTGGCAAGTCCTCTCACTTCTTATTCATAGAGGTTTTAATAATCATTGTGCTTTTTTTGTTTTCCAATTTGTAAAATGGTATTTAATAGTCAGAACTCTTTTGGTGGCAAGTAACAGAAACCTCAGTCAACATAGTTTATGCAAAATAGCAGAAGCTTATTTTTCTCCTTTAAATAAACTCTCCAACTGTTGGTTTGTTTTCACCATTGCTGGATAGGACTCCAATGTTGTTATCAAGATTCTTTGTCACTCTCCACCTCTTGGCTGTGTTCTATCTTGGTTTCATTCTCTTGTAGGCTTTCTCCTGGTGCCAAAAAACGTGGCCTTACACCATACCAGGTTTACATGGCCTTGCTGGCTGGTGGTCCCAGAAAGAGAGATGCCTTCTACTTCCCAAAAGCCATGCTAACCGCCAAGGTCCAGCCCGGAAACATAGCCACCCTGGACTACCCACTGTGTCCAGGAGTGCGATTCTCTGATTGACAGTCCTATCAGAGTCCCATGGAGCTGGGGAAGAAAGCAGCTGCTTGGAGCAAGGTCTACAGGGGGCAGCAAACAAGTTACACAGATTTCCACTTCAGGAAACATATGAAACTCTCATTTTGCCTGCTTATCCAAACAGAATCCTGGAAGTATTTCAAGATCACTGGATGATCATGCATTGTATCCTTCATTTGGACTAAGAAGACATTTCCTCATACCACTTTTTTTTCTTAAATGAAATTTTATGTGTTATTTATTTATTTATTTATTTTGTAGAGACAGAGTCTCACTTTATCGCCCTGGGTAGAGTGCCCTGGCGTCACACAGCTCACAGCAACCTCCAACTCCTGGGCTTAGGCGATTCTCTTGCCTCAGCCTCCCCAGTAGCTGGGACTACAGGTGCCTGCCACAGCGCCTGGCTATTTTTCTGTTTTGCAGTTTGGCCGAGGCCAGGCTTGAACCCACCACCTTCTGTATATGGAGCCGGCGCCCTACTTGATGAGCCACAGGTGCCGCCCGTGTTATTTATTTTTATTTTATTTATTTATTCATTTGTTTATTTGAGATAGAGTTTCACTCTGTTGCCCTGGGTAGAGTGCCCTAGTGTCATAGCTCACAGTAACCTCAAACTCCTGGGCGTAGGTGATTCTCTTGCCTCGGCCTCCCGAGTAGCGGGGACTACAGGCGCCTGCCACAATGACCAGCTATTTTTAGAGATGGAGTCTCACTCTTGTTCAGGCTGGTCTTGAAATTTCGAGCTCAAGCAGTCCACCTTCCTCGGCCTCCCAGTGCTAGGATTACAAGCATGAGCCACCACACCTGCCCTCATACCACTTTTTTATAGCTCTTTTTTTGGTGAAATTCTAAGCCTCTTCCAGAGGCAGAATTAAAGCATCAAGGTAATGTATAATTCCAGAAAACAGGCTGCCAGAGCCTATTTAGCAAACTCCTCCTCTCTTCCCTCCTAATTCCCCTACACTTTCCCTTTAGAAATCTGAATCTCATGTTCGAGTACAAAACAACTAGGTGAATCTTTTGAGTAAGTGGTCAGCAGGAAGGCTCTGGGTGTAAGGCATGGTTTTGGCAATCAGTCATCCTTTTTTTGTTGGCAATTGAGGACCCTCATTTAATTATCAAATATTCTGGGAAATTTTCCAAACTAGTGAGTGCCATTTCACAACTGTCTTCCACTGTTTTGCCCTATCCTAGCCTTGTTTCTTTGTTGTTGTTGTTGTTGTTGTTGTTTGTTTTTTTGCAGTTTGGGGTGCGGGCTGGGTTTGAACCCGCCATCTCTGGCATATGGTGCCAGCGCCCTACTCCTTTGAGCCACAGGCGCCACCCCTAGCCTTGTTTTTTTTAGAAGCCAGCTTGATGGCCCAGAGTATTCTTAAAACACTAAGACCAGCACCTGTGGCTCAACGGGCTAAGGCACCAGCCACGTACACCTGAGCTGGCGGGTTCGAATCCAGCCCAGGCCCACTGTGGCGGGCGCCTGTAGTCCCAGCTACTTAGGAAGGTGGAGGCAAGAGACTTGTTTGAGCTCAGGAATTGGAGGTTGCTGTGAGCTGTGATGCCGCAGCACTCTATCCAGGGTGACAGCTTGAGGCTCTGTCTCAAAAAAAAAAACACTAAGACTACGGCAAGGCAGATGCCTCCCAGAAAGTAGACAGGGATTCAGCAAGAAGTGAGTTTGTTTGCTTCCTGTTGGCATGAAGCCTAGCTTTCAAGAGTGTTACTACTGGAGATTTAAATCTGTCAGGACACGTTAAGTATGTCCTATACACATACTCATAAAACTTGCTTCAACTTGCCAGTAGGGCTAGGTGGATGCATGTGCGAATGAGTTATTCTGCTTCTAAAAATGTCTGCAACTGGCACATTAATGGTTTTCCACGTTATAACTAATAATAATTATTATCATTTAATGGTTTCCAGGTTATAAATAATAAAAATAATAGGTATTTCTTCCTCTAATGAAATATTTAAATATTAGTTTATCAATCCATAAATATCATTCAGCCCAAGCCCCATTTTCCTGGTGTTTCTACATTGTGGAGATTGTCTCAGCTGATCTGGCTGGCTATTTTGGAATCAAAAGATAAAAGCCAATTCTCACTTAAGTGATTTATGTTCCTACTTATTTAATTGTATGTTGTTACTATCTGGGTGGTTAGGAATTCTAGGTGCAATTTTTCTCTTTTATTTTAATAGCCAAGAATGCTGTTACATAGTAAGACCATTTAGCCTTCATGGGGCTAAATAAAACCAGTTCTCTTACAATTTTTATGCCCTGTTTTCTAGATCTGCAATCATTCATTGTGCTATGCTCTGTGCCCTTTCTAGTTTCTCCACATTCTTTTAAAAATATGAAACCTCAGACTGGATGTGAGTTTCTAACATGGGTTTGACCAGCCCTACATATATTGGGAAAATTACTTCATGGCTTTTACGTGTCATGTTTCAGTTAATAAACTGGTGGATCATGTCAGCTCTTTTAAAATAGCAATTCTACACTGCTGACACATTCATGATGACTTGTGCTGGACACCTAGAAAGTACTGTAAGGCTTCCTTTTAGCTATTTTAAGTTAAAGCATTACGAAAGTTGTTATGGAGTCTATAACTACCATTCAAGGAAAATCTCCTTAAAAATAGATCATCATCAGGTTTTACAGTTTAGCTATTTTTTCCTCTAAAAGTTCAAAATCCTTAGCAAGAAGTTGTCTAGCATCAGTTAATTATATGGTCCCAAAGTAAAATTTTACACACATCCTGTGTGTAATTTTAGACTCCCAAGCAAAACTTCTCAGGGAGAGATCCCTTTAACCCAGTATTCCCTAGCACTTTCCCTACTCGTTCTTGAGGTTGCCACCTTTGGGGGGAGTTTCAAGTACCACTGTCTTTGTTTAAGGCCTCTCATAACTAAATAAAATTAGTAGGTGTTCATATAATTAGCATATCTTAGAAAAGTCTCTATTCAAAATATTAGTTTTTAAGGACTTCAATCACTTATTTCCCACCTTTTCACTTCTGTTTAATCATATCTCCTATCACTTTTAAATAATCATGCTAAATTTATGAAAATGTCATACATTTACTGGTCCTGATCAATACTTTCTTATTTCAGGCTGTGTTCTATGTGCATGCAATATTGGACTTTCACTTTGGAGTCCATTAGATTACAAATAGAGTGTCCGTCTAAACATACAGTGTGAATCCATTCCTTTCACCGAGAGGCTCATGAGTCATTTTGATTATTGTATTGATTGACAGCATTGTGCCTCCATCCATTTAATTTTTTGTTAATGGATAACTATACTTCATTTTATTTCTGCATTGGTCAGAGTTCATTTGCAGAAAATCTACTCAAGCTAGTGTAAGCAGGAAAGGATTTATTTTGAGGTATTAAATGGCTTAAGAGCATGGAAATGGCTGAAGACACAGACTTAAGGACAATTCACAAAGCCACTTCTCAGAACTGGGCCACCAAGGTCACCATTGCCTCTTCTCTAGCCAGGAAGCTGCAGACTCTAGAGTACCACTGGAGTACCACTGCCACAATCAGGAAGCTACTGCCACAGCTTCATTCCAGTCCCTACCAGCAAACGCCTGCCCACCTCCTGCCTCCAACACCCATGAAGCTAGTGACTAGACAGGGAGGGTGCTCTACTAATGCTGTCCCAGAAAAGCCTGACACCTCCACAACTGTGCTTTCTGACAGAGGAAAGAGGAATAGAATTTACTCTCACACAAATGCCTCTCCTTGGCTGATGCTGAATCAATTCTGAGACCCAGCTGCGAGGAGTCTAAGAGACTTTCCAGCCTCCGTAGAACAGGAAGACACATTGGAAAACATGTTGAACACCAATCTGTAAAAGTCATCACAATCACAATCGAATGTCGTCTTAAATTCATTGAAATTTAAACAAATTACACCTGCAAGCCTAGCAGTGATAAGTGGAAATGCTTCTGCATTTGTCATCTTTTTAAAAAAGAATAAAATAACCATCATTTGCAAGGGTAACTCTTAATATAAATATGTCTCCAAAGATACTTTGACATTGATATTCAGCAATGACATATGTAGCACTTTTTCTAGGATGGGTTCACAGACTTGTCAGACTATGTATAACTTCCTCTGATGAGTATCAACAAATTCTGTTTTATGAAAGAATTAATGAGCATCTGCTATGTACGTTGTAGGTATAGTAGAAACTGCAAAACAGCAAAAACAAAATCAGACCTATCACATCACCCCTTTCCTCAAGAAACTTACACTATAATGAGAAATAGAAACAGTCTTTCCCATTAAAAATATTTGGGTTCAAATTGTTTTATTTATCAGATGCATAGCATTGCAATACATATGTGTCTATGGTAGATATACACAAATCAATATAGATATGGATAGATAGAATAGTTAGAACATGATAGGCCTCAAATAAACTACAGATTTAAGCTGTTGTAGTAATAAAAGCAATAGAACAATTACAAGCGGATATAGTAGGTAATGTAAAGTGAGTGATGAAGGTAAGTACCCTGTGAAGATTTGATTATCTGCATTGCAGGAACTAATTTTAACCCTAAAGAATTAAAATGTTTACCCAGACTGGGCCATGGAGGTTTACTGTATGGTTGACCTGATTCCCTCTCCTGGGAGACATTGATTCCCTAGGACCAAGGCAGTTTCTCCAAAGCTCTCGCCCTCTCTTCTTCGACCAGTGGCATATTTCCCTGCCTCATAACCCAGGCCCTCTCTCATCAGATTCCCCCATCAAATGGACAGCACAAGGAAGGATGGATGGCATCGTATAAAGACTGTCTTTTAGTTGTAAAGACTATTTTTAATTCACATTATAGAGTAAGTGTCTTGAGGGAAGTGCCAGCACAGTGCAGACGGGGCGTGTCTTTGGCAACGCCATCATCCACCAGATGTGAGAAATTGCCTTTAAGGTGGGGACTACTTTATGTCTTCTCTGGATAGCTATTCAACATGGCAATAAAAACAAGGCCAGTCCTGCCACTGTGGAACTCTCCATGTCATTGTCCCCAATGCATTTGATTTTTAGAGTCAGACTCCTTGCTGTAAATTCTTCTTTACTATTTGCAGAGGCAGCAGACCACCCATGTTATAATGCAATTTCTCAGGATCTAAAAAGACTAATAATAACTAATGTTTATCTAGTGCTTATCCAATGCTTACCATGTGCCAGTTTTACACACTTACTTTATCTCATTTCATCTTAATAACAATCCAATAAAGTAAATGAATCCTGATTTTTACACATGAAGAAATAACCTGTGAAAAGCCCATCCTGGAAACATTTTCAATGAAATGAGTTAATTCATACATATATATGTGTATCCATTTTGTGTGTGTGTGTGTGTGTGTGTGTGTATGAAAAAAAATCTTTGCAAGAATAACACACATGGTGGCACTGAAAAAAAATAAGATGGACTCAAAAACATCCCAACAGTTTCTCCTCTGGTGGTGGGATTCTTTCTTCTGGAACATTTTTCTCATCAAGTTTTCTATAGTGAAGATTAAAAATAAATACTTTTGCTAATCATAAAATTCCAATACATAAAATTCTTGTTTGGTGGCACAATGTGCTTTTAGTATCATATAGTTAAGTCTAACAGCACGCTCTTTGCTCTGAATAGCTAAATCTATTAATTATCCATGTAATATATTTATATGCATATATTTATACAGGTGACAAAAATGTGTACACATTTTAAGCAAGAAAAAAGCTATATTAAAAGTGTAATAAGCCATGTACAGGCATGGTGGCTCACACCTGTAATACTAGCATTCTGGGAGATTGACGTGGGTAGTTTGCCTGCGCTTACAGGTTCAAGACCAGCCTGAGCTAGAGTGACACCTCATTTCTAAAAATAGCCAAGGGTTGTGATGAGCCCCTGTAGTCTCAACTACTCAGGAAGCTGAGGCAAGAGGATCACTTAAGCCCAAGAGTTTGAAGTTGCTGTGAGCTATGACACCACAGCTCTCTACTGAGGGTGACAAAGTGAGACTCTGTCCTTTAAAAAAAAAAAGTGTAATAATATATGCCAGTACCATTTGTTAGGTGGTATATTGTATGTTGTCTCTATTTTAATTGCAGAAGAAAAGTGTGACTCAAGACCTACATTTTTAATGCAGTTTTCTTCTTTTTCTTTCTTTCTTTTTATAGAGACAAAGTCTCACTTTATCGCCCTCGGTAGAGTGCCGTGGCATCATACAGCTCACAGCAACCTCCAACTCCTGGGCTTAGGCGATTCTCTTGCTTCAGCCTCCCTAGTAACTGGGACTACAGGTGCCCACCACAATGCCCAGCTATTTTTTAATTATTTTGTTGTTGTTGTTGCAGTTTGGCAGGGGGCTGGGTTTGAACCCACCACCCTCGGTATATGGAGGCAGCACCCACTGACTGAGCAACAGTGTATACATTTTTTGGCACTCTTTATATGCATACCAGATTTTGAGGTGTATTTTACTTACATTAAAATTCTTCCAGGACAGCGCCTGTGGCTCAAAGGAGTAGAGTGCTGGCCCCATATGCCACAGGTGGTGGGTTCAAACCCAGGCCCGGCCAGAAACTGCAAAAAATATATATATTAAAAAAAAATTATTCTACTTCTAGTGTACAGTTCAATGAGTTTTGACACATGTGTAAAGTCCCATAATGACAATCACAAGATAACAGAACCTCTCCATCACCCAGAAAGTTCTCTTGTGTGCCTTTACAGGCAGTGCCTGTAACCCCTCACAAATACTGATCTGTTTTCTGTCCTTACAGTTTTGCTTTTTCTAGAACATGGTACAAATGGAAACATGGAGTAGTTGTCTTTTGTTTCTGGCCTTATTTATTATAAATATTATATTTGATTACCTTTCATTACAATTTGAGTCTGGGATATTTAATTTTTTTTATTAATTTGGAGTTGTAGTTAGGGTGTCTTTAATTATCTTTGGCCTTTTACTTAAGAACTAACCTTTCTCCCTTCTCAAACATTTTTAATATATTACAGGCAGTCAACAAATCCTAGTTAACAGATTCTTTTTTCTTTTTTTATATTGAATTTTTTTTTATTAAATCATAACTTTGTACATTGATGCGTTTATGGGGTTCACGGTAAAAGATTCTTTTTTACTAGATTGCCAGAAGTAAAACAAAACAAAAACAGTAAAAACTCAACAACAAAATGAAGTTGTATATTTTATAGCAAATGTGGTATATTTAAGGTAATCTGTAAGGAAACAATTTCCTTGTAACTTTTTGAAAGAATTAAAATATAAAATGTCATAGAGATGTATTTGTGGTTGCATGAAAAGCATACCTTTTCCACTGGTAAGAGTTTCGGTTTTGCATTCTAGATTTGCCTTGATAGTAACTACAAACAATAGTAGCTCTTCAGTTCTGGCAGCAAGTTCAAAGTCTATCAAATTTATTGTCTGAGCACAAAGTGAAGCAAATCTTCAGACTTAAAAAAGCCTTTCAGTTGTATTTCTTGTGAGGATTTTTCAAATGTACAAGTTGGGTATCTTAAAATTTAATTTCAGCTTTAGCTGTCTGTGGGTAACTACTTAGAAGAGGAAAGAAAACAACATTTGAAACAGAAACTTTCTTTTGATGTTTTTGTTGGGTTTTTTTGTTTGCATGTTGCTAATTTTTTGCTGAGTATTTTCAGTGTTATCAATTACAATTTTTGAAAACAGCTTCATTGAGATATAATGTAATTATCATGAATTCGTTTAAATTGTCCAATTCAACTTTTTTAGTCTATTTACAAAACTGAGCAACCATCATAATTCAATTTTATAATATTTTCCTCACTCCTAAAAGAAACCTTCTACCCATTAGCAGTCACTTCCCAGCCCTCCCAGCCCCAACCCCAACCCCAGCCCCAGGCAACCACTAATGTACTTTCTAAAGGACAAAGATTTTTAACTTGATAGGATTTATTTGTAACCCGATAGTTAAAAGGGGGCCATATTTTCCTATTTACTTCACGTTAAATTCTTTTATTTTAGACATTAACTTAGGACAATTCATTGTTACCCTTAGGAGAATGCCTAGGTCAACTTTAATTTTTCTAAAAATAGGATTGCTTTTTAAATAGATCTTTCCCTTTTTTCTTCCATTACAATTTTAAAGGTCTTTCTTTGAATCTTTTGAACGTGTAGCTAAAGGATAGTCGGTGCTCAGGAAAGCAAATATTAGCCTGAGTGGTTCCCAAAACCCTTTCCTTTAGCAATTAACAGGGAGTTTACATAACTAAAAATATTTCAGTAACACGCATTTTCTCAACAAGTTCCTTAGTGAAAGTAAATAACAAAAGTTTTAAAATAGAGAAACAGTAGCACCTTAGTTAAATGTGTTTTTTAAGGTTTACATCTGTTTAGTCTAAAGGAAAACTCATCGGGTGGGGTGGGGAGATACTGCCTCACTGCTATTTGTATTCTCGCCTGAATTTTTACTGCTGGTAAAGAGAAGAGTGTTTCTAGTTTTCTCTGCAACAAAGATCTCATTGGCTGAAGACAAAAGTCTAATTATTAGAAAAAGAGCGCCTTAGAGATATGCACTTCTTAGAATAGTACACTCAACAGGAAGAAAGAGACAAAAATATTTTTTCATTTGTGGTCATGTAGTCTAATTTGGCATCCTCAAGTTGACTTAGCATTTCAGAAGAAAAGGAGGCTGTTCACAATACTCAGATCTATTTGCTAAATTTATTTTTCTTGTTAGCTTCTATATGAGTCCATGTATTGCTGTGTAACAAACAATCCCCCAAATTTAGCAGTTTAAAATAACAGCATTTATTCCTTCTTACAGTAACTGTGGGCCAGGAATTAGGGAATGGCTTGAATGGGCAGTTCAGGCTTGTGAAATTCACATGAAATTCACTCTAATGTCTCCTGAGGTTGACAACATGTAAAAGCCTCTGCTGAGCTAACAGTGGCCCACTCACTTGGTTGGCAAGTTGGAGGAGGTATAGGCGGGACTGTAGCTTCTCTCTGCATGTGCCTCTCCAGAGAGTTGCTTGAATCTCCATAACATGGCATCTGCCTTCCACCAGCGTGAATAATAGAAGCAGAAAAGGCACAGCTGCAAAGAAATCACCTCGCTTCAGAGACCGTCTGTTCCACTTGCCTGGTCCCTCCCAGCAGCTATGGTTCAATGAGGGAAAAGACCTTACCAGGATACAACACAAAGAACAATAAGAGGCGGCTTCTCAGAGACTGGCTACCACAGCTCATACTGTAAAGCCCTACGAATCATTGCTAAACATTGCCAACGTGCAAAGGCATTCATTTCTTTTCCAATATAAAAATTCTTTTAGATACACACTTACATTTTTCAAATGTAAAAGTGCCCCTCAATGAATAGCAAAACCCTGATGAAAATACACATCTATTTTAGATTCCAAGCATATTAATCATCTGTTCATTGGGAATATGCTACATTCCCAGAACTGTGCTGGGAATGTATATTAAAGGGTGCGACAGAGTCATCTCAGAATTTTACTGGGAGGATATCTCCGCAACATCTTTTCAGAATCATGTCTTCTGTCAAAGGTTAGGCCTGACATTCCACCCCAATCCCCAGGGCAGGGCCGTGCCCACACCTGCAGCTTTCTTTGGGAAATTCTGGTTCTCTCTTTGTCCTATAAGGAAGTAGAACACCACCTATTACAAACAGAAAAACCTAGATTGTTGCTCAGCTGTGTTTCAAATACTGAAATGCATGCAGCATAAGCAGATTCATTGGGATTTCCTGATATTTTTAAGTTTTCTCACAATAGAAAATATTTTGGAAAGATAGGCATCAAAATGTTACCTGAGGGAATTTGTTTCTTTTCTTTTTTTTTTTTTTCTCCCCCTAGTTTTTGGCCAGGGCTGGGTTTGAACCTGCCACCTCTGGTATACGGGACCAGCACCCTACTCTTTGAGCCACAGGGCACTGCCTGGGAATTTGTTTCAAACATTTCTCATGAACAGCAATCTTCTTTATCTGATAAATGGTCCCACTTCCTATTTTTGTCTTCCAAATGGGAACTGCCATCTGTCTTAATTCTATTTCTTTTTTTTTTTTTTTTTTTTTGAGACAGAGCCTCAAGCTGTCACCCTGGGTAGAGTGCTGTGGCCTCACAGCTCACAGCAACCTCCAATTCCTGGGCTCAAGCGAGTCTTCTGCCTCTGCCTCCCAAGTAGCTGGGACTACAGGCGCCCGCCACAACACCCGGCCATTTTTTGGTTGCAGCCACCATTGTTGTTTGGTGGTCCGGGCTGGATTTGAACTCGCGAGCTCAGGTGTACATGCCTGGCGCCTTAGCCTGTTAAGCCACAGGCGCCGAGCCCAATTCTATTTCTTTAGCTGTAGGAATAGGCCACTTGTGCTACCCAAGACCTCATGGTCACAGTGATTCATTCAGAGATTAGCCCAGGACCTGAGCCAGACTAATCGAAGTGTTTTCTGGGGGCTTTGCTGACTGTTTTCTTCTAAGGGAAGGGTGGGAGGGAGACCTCTTCTCTCTGTAGTCGCAGAGATGATTTTGAGTGCTGGTTTCCCAGTAGAAGAAAACCAACAGCATGCAGAGACAAGTGAGGTGAGATGGAGCTAGCCACCCGTCCCTGCTCCCAGCGTTCTCAGAATCAGGTCCTGGACTTACCTTGCTGAAGCCTGGGGGTTTTTAGCACATAAATCTCCCTGTTGTTTAAGATGGATCAAACTAGGCTTCTGTTATTTACACCTATAATCCCAGACTAGTACCTCTTAAGAAGAGGTTAGGGAAATTTTATTTTCAACTTTTTACATTAATTGTACTAATCAGATTTTTTTTTTTTTTTTTTTTTTGGCTACACATGACAGAAACTCTGAACTGGCATAAAGATAAAGGAAACATATTATCATCTATCCAAATGTAAGGACAGGGGTGAAGCTGATGGAAGGAATATCTAGAATCAAGGGTCTGAAAATCATCAAAACTCTGCTGTTTTTCTTGCTAGGTTTTAACTTTCTCTCTCAACTATGGGCTTGCTTTCTTTCACCCGGTGGGGATATGTCCACTTCTGGCAGGTTCTGAGCTCATATCTTCTCACATCTTCACAGAATCTGAGAAGAAAATTCTTCCTCTCCATCTTGGGTTAGCAAGAATCTCAGGAAAAGAATTCCGATGGCCTGGCTCAAGTCACACACCCATTCCGGCACTAGTTACAAGGGACAAGAACGTAGGCACTGTCATTGCCCAAACTGATTCACATGCCCACTTCCCTGACCATTCCCTGGACCTGAGATGTGAAGTCATGTTAAGAACAGGGCAGTTCCTACCTAGAAGCAAGGTGTGGAGGGAAAGAAATTGATCTTAGAAAGGAAGAGAGAAATGGGCTCTGACGTGGTCAGTGAGAAAATCATTATCAGTAGGACATCTACCCTAATTGTTGTGTTTACTATATTCTATTTTTTTTTTTTTTTTGAGACAGAGCCTCAAGCTATCACCCTGGAGAGAGTGCTATGACATCACAGCTCACAGCAACCTCCAATTCCTGGGCTCAAGCGAGTCTCCTGCCTCCGCCTCCCAAGTAGCTGGGACTACAGGCGCCCGCCACAAAGCCCAGCCATTTTTTGGTTACAGCCGTCATTGTTGTTTGGCGGGCCCGGGCTGGATTCGAACCCACCAGCTCGGGTGTACGTGGCTGGCGCCTTAGCCTGTTGAGCCACAGGTGCCGAGCCACTATATTCTATTTTTGTTTATATATTTTATAACAAATAGCACTTTGATAAGATATTAAAATCAAATCAATCTCTAACATATCATATTATATAATACACATAGGTTTTAATATCAAACGCTTTACCCCCGAAGTCAGATCAAATTTATAGGAAATCATGTGATCTGACTTCTACTAAACAAAACGTCCTCTCATGCTGTGGATCGGAGATTTAAATGTCTTCATGTCCTTAGTGATGATGTGAAGAATGAGTGAAAATGTATTTTTATGGGAAACAAAGAACTGGGACATAAAAGCAGAGTCAGCTAGACTAAGAGCCATTAATTGATCTGTAATCCTGCTATTACCTTGGAAAAGGTGCTGTTTCTCTGATTTCCATTTCTTATTAAAAAATAAGAATAATGGCTCGGTGCCCATAGTGGTTATGGCGCCAGCCACATGCACCAAGGTTGGCATGTTTGAACCCGGCCCAGGCCAGCTAAACAACAGTGACAATTCCAACAAAAAAAGCCAGATGTCATGGGGGGCGCCTGTAGTTCCAGCTTCTCGGGAGGCTGAGGCAAGAGGTTGCTGTGAGCTGTGATGCCATGGCACTCTACCCAGAGCAACATAATGAGACTCTGTCTCAAAAAAGCAAAAAAAAAAAAAGAATAATGATAGTAATCTCATTCATGTTTTAAATATGCCCTGGAGAGGGGGCGAGAGGGAAGGGAAGCTTCAGTATCTTATAAACACAATCTGTAAGTAGCAGTTTTAATCATCGTCTTTGTCCTATTATAACAATGAAATCCATACAGTTAAGGTATAAAATTAGCCTGAAATGCTGAATGGCAATGTGAGTTCAACTGGTATATTATTTAGCATCTATTGAACCAGCTCGTCCCAGAACCTTTGTAGGGTACATACAAAACGTGGCCTGTGTTCTCCTGAACTTTTGAGCTCTTCCCCAAGAATTCTGTGTGCTCTTCTGGGACACTGCGTGTCTTGTCAGGGAAGTGCTTTCCTGTGAAGGAAACTGAAATTGTCAAAGTGGTGAATGGTATTTAGAATCGTGAACATTTGAAAGGCTATGGATTGACTGCATCCATTATAAGTGCTTAGACTAAGATGGCATTGAGTATAAAAGCACTAAAAAGGTGAAGATCAATATGAAAATTAAAAACTGAAGAGTGCAATTTATGCAAAATTGTGTTTGTTCTGCTCCGCCAAGGAACATAATAATGACAATAACACACTAAAGGCCAATCTCTGTAAGTGATTCATCCCTGCAATTTCAGAGGAACTTTTCCACACCTAAGGCAAGCTTCTCAGAAAAACGGCCTGGGTCTGAGGTTACCTGGCCACCAGCTGGCTAGGAAAGTACCCAGGGTGCTCTTCTACCGTGGTGCGGTGAGAAAGAACAGAGAAGATTTAGATGTCAACCCTGTTCTGCCCACGGGCTGTGTGACTTTTGACCTGTGTTATTTATCCTTCATAAACCTCGGTTTCCTCATCGAAACTTAAATATATATTCTTGTATATTAAATATACGTATTTACATATTTCATGACAATAAGAACTAAATATATTTAATTAGTAAATTTCATTCGCATGAGGTGATTCAGTGAAGGACAGTGCCGCGCAGGTGGAGAGCATTCTGTAGATGGTAGCTGTATTGTCTTCATCGTATTCCGCCAGGAGGTCGCCTTAGCCCCTGGGTGATAATATGGTTTAAAGAGCAAACTGTAAAGATAGAGAGATTAGGGAAATGAACAGTTGGTAGAGCATTCCCGGAATAAGGGTTTCAGGCAGTCCTGGGAGGTATTCCTTCCCTTTGGTGGGGAAAGGTGAAAGTTCCAGCTCCCTTTGGTCTGTTTGTTATTCATTCTACGCTGCCTGGTGATCTTCCGAAACCTTCTCATGTCTTTTGGACTAAACCTGGAAAAGCAGAACTTAATCTGAATGGAGCCCTCAGTCCTCACCTCTCACCCCGGGCCCTTATGTATTTGTCCAGCTTTAGGCCTGTCTGGGCAGCTTTGAGAAGGCTGGGGTAGAGACACTAGAAAATACTGCTAAGCATGTTGTTGATATAATGTTTTAGTTGCTACAGGTTTATATTTGGAAATAACATTAAAACCAATAGGATGTGGTGCTTGGGTTGTAAAATTAATTATGGTTAATTAGCAGAATGATACCTTTCACAGGGATTATAGTCTAAGGGTTACAAGAGAGAGCTCTCATTTAGGGAGGGCTTGTGGAGTGCAGCCCCTTTAATCTAGCAGCTCCCAGGCATAATCATGGCTTTCCAGAAACTGGTCTCCAGCTTTGAAGAGTCTGCCTTGACGCGATGGAAACAAGGGGTCTAGTGTGTTAAACACAGCCACAGATTCTTCATTTAAAGTGCAAGATGCAGCTGACAAATGAGACAGAATCTCTAATTCATTAAGGAGAAGAAACGGAAGGAGGAAAGAAGCCTGTCTGTAGGGATATTCCATCCAGGCCAGGGGAGGCTCAGGCCCCACGTCTGTCCCACACACACAGCACCAGCTCTTGCTGTCTATGGTGCCACATTCTTGTTCCTTGGACTCCCCTTTTCAAGGCATCACCTGCTTTTGTAAAAAGTCTGTTTTTATTCATTGTATACACAATTCTTATGTTTAGTCTTTCTTAATTATTATAACATCCATTTATGCCATCCTTAAATAATACTCTAAATACCTTAATTAGGGTTAGTTTTGTACATTTCCCCCCGACAACTGTGTATTCACTACTGCCAGCACTCTCTGAGGTTACTCGTAAGCATCAGTAATATCATCTGTCCTTGAGGGTAAGACAGTGATCTTACTTTCCTAGTTTCTAAGTTCTCAGGGGAACACCTTCCTGTCCTCCATCCCTCCATCAATCAGCATTAGTAATAAGTCCTGTAAATGCCTCATTCAATCTTCAAGGCCCTGGAAAAGGTGGTTTCCTAATTCTAGGTGCATAAATTATAGTAGAATTCAAATTTACCTTATGGGTTCAAGTTTCGCCTTATGGATTTGCTGTACAACTGCAAGATTACTCATTCAGCGAGCGTGGCTAGCGTCACTGATGTAAATAAACTTTAAGATAATTTTTAAAATGCCTTTTAATGACTTGGTGCCATTCTTTTGCCACTTGTGACTATGTAAGGAGAAAGATTTTTAAATTTTATTTATTAATAATCACTATTACATCAAATCAAGTGTCTTAAAACTATAGAGCAGGGGTGTCTGACATGTGACCCATGGGCTGATTTTGTCAGGACTTTTTTTTTTTTTTTGCTTATCTGTTGTTTCAGATATTCCAAATAGTATGCATAGACTTTTTTTTGGTTGTTGTTAATCACCTTTTGTTAGCATTTGTATATTTAATGCGTGGAGTGGGACAACTCTTATTCTTTCAGTGTGCAGCAAAGGGAAAAAAAAAAGGGTTGGACACCCCTGCTAGAGTCTGTGACCTTAGATTCTAGGGCAGAGGTTCTCAACCTGTGAGCCGTGACCCACAGGGACTGTATTAAGGGGTTGCGGCATTAGGAAGGTTCAGAACCACTGTTCTAGAGGAAGCTCTTGGGCATTCAGTTAAAATTGCCCCTCACCAAAATTGCTGCTTTTTTAAAAAAATAAGAACTCTATCAAAACAAGGACTTTTTAAAAATCAGAGTAGCAAGTAAGAAACAAACTCTTGCTTCACGAACTGTGATAAACTTTAGGGACCAATATGTAAGCCAAAATCTAATAGTAACAATTGTTACATAATTTTGGCAAATGACTTAAATCAGCATCTTTACTTATAAAACTGGAAATCTAATAAAATCCCACAGATCTCACCCAGACCTAACACTGCTTGGTTTGTGATCTCCCCAGATCACTCAGTATCTCTCTCTCTCTGCTTCACAGCAAGATATCTGTTTGCTTAAGTGCAGAGAATCTTTAAGGAATGCAGGATAGTTTGCAAACATAAAAAGGAGCTGTTCAACTGGTGAGAATTAGAGTGCTAATAATAAGTGGGGATAGTTAATGACCACTATTATAATTCCTACGACTGAATTATGATGACAAAACCAACAGCTTAAACCTGTACTGTAACTATATCAGTTTCCTAATTTGGAAAGGCTACTGAACCACGGTCTCTTTCTTGAAACATAGTCTATGTGAATCAATTATATCAAATTTTAAAGTAATCAACTCAAGGGTTCTTTGAAAGATCCTTACTTTTTCGAAAAAATATTGTATCTACTTTTTTTTTTTTTTTTTTTTAAAGAGACAGAGTTTTGCTTTGTTGTCCAAGCTGGAGTACAGTGGCCTGATCGTAGCTCACTGTAAACTCAAGCTCCCAGGCTTAAGCAATCTTCCTGCCTCAGCCTCCTGAGTCGCTATACTAGACACTTGAGCCACCACACCCAGCTGGCCCTCTCTTTATATATAGATGGGATCTCATTGTGTTGCCCAGGCTGGTCCCAAACTCCTGGCCTCCAGTAATCCTACTATCTCAGCCTCCCAAAGGACTAGGATTACAGGCATGAGCCACTGCACCTAGCCTGTATCTACTCTTTTACCTTTTTGAAAATTTAAACTTTAATTTTAAAATAAGTTCAAATTTACAGGAAGCTTGCAAGAATATTTCAGAGGACTCCCATATATGCTTTGTACAGATTCACCAATTTTTAAGAATTGCTTCTCATGATGGCACCCATAGCTCAGTGGGTAGGATGCCGGCCATATACATCCAGGCTGGTGGACTCGAACCCAGCCCCAGCCAGCTAAAACAACAATGTCAACTGTAACAAAAATATAACCGGTGTTGTGGCAGCACCTGTAGTGCCAGCTACTGGGAGGCTGAGGCAAGAGAATAGCTTTAACCCAAGAGTTTGAGGTTGCTGTGAGGTGTGACACCATGGCACTCTACCCAGGACGACAGCTTGAGACTCTGTCTCAAAACAAAACAAAACAAAACAAAACAAAACGATTGCTTCTCATTATTTTTGAGCCATTTCAGAGTAGATAGCATATATCTTACCTGTTTTCCCTTTACTTTTCAATGTGTGTGTCCTAAGAATAGGAATATTCTTCATGTAATCACAGGACAATTACCAAATTAAGGAAATTCTATATTGCTAGAATATTTTAATCTACTGTAGAGTTCATGTTCTAGTTTTGTCAATTTCCTGAACAATAAGCTTCATAGTATTTTCCTTCTTCAGTACAGGATCAGTCGAGGTCCACGCATTGCATTTAGTTGCCATTTCTCATCATTCTTCTTTAATCTGAAACAGTTTCTCTGTCTTCGTTTTTCATGACGTTGAATTGGGTGCTTTTTGTTTTTTTTTTGGTTTGTTTGTGCAGATGGTTGTTTTGTGCACTTCTCCTCCACTTGGGCTCGTTGATGTGTCCTCACGATGAGATTCAGGTCGTGCATCACTGCATAAAGAACGTCATGTCCTTCTCAAGGTATCCCTTTCATAGACACGTGGTATCCAGCTTCTCATACTGGCAGTTTAATTCTGGTCGCCTGGGTAAGGAGCAATCTTGTTTCTCCCTATAAAGTTGCTATTTTCTCCTTTGTGACTAATACGCAGTCTGTTGGGTCACATCTACTTTTCAGACCAGTGTTTGCACCAAATGTATAAAATTAGAGGTCTAGTAAAATGCTAGGATCATCAGAATTTTAAAAAGAAATGTTCGAAGTATACAATGATTCCTGCCGTGTTCACGCAAAGAAAAGCAAAACACATCTAGAGAAGCAGTAGAATACAGTGATTCAGATGACAGACTCCAGAATCAGAAGCCTCAGGTCTGAATCCCGGTCCTACCTCTTTCTCTCTTAGAAAACATAATTTACCTTACCCCTGCCCACTTTGCTTCAATTTCATCATCTATAGAAGGGTGAAAGATAAGAATACCCATGGTAATGTTGCAGGATTAAATGAGTTAATAATATATGTCTGTCGCATAACAAGCACGCAATGTATCATGGCTTTTATTTGTAATATATCAATTTTATATTTTATACACAATGTTTATCTTTCAGGGCACTTTTTAAAAAAAAATAGAGGATAGTAACTAAAAAATCCAGATAATGAGATGCCGTTATTAGTCTTCTACCAAATACAAAACATAAATTTTGACAGATAATAATTTTTTGTAATTCCTATGCAAGTGTTGTGACTTTTTTTTTTTCATTTTTCTTCTTTATGCCATTAAAGATTTCTTATTCATTTCTTAGGCAAATTTGTGACAAGCTCCATTAAGTTGGTACTGGGTATACAGTAGTGAACCAGATAGTTCTCAAGGAGATTATATTCTACTGGAATAGTAAATATGTAAATTAAGATAATTTCAGGTAGTACCAAGTGTTCTGAATAAATCAAAACGGTGTGATGTGACAGGCCTAGGGTGGCAACATTAGATGACTCAGTCGGGAAGCATTTTGGTGACATCCATATTTAATGTCTCGTCATTGGTTATCTAACAACATTTTTTATAGAATTATGATTTGAATTGAAACAACACGGAACGAATCCTTCCTAGTACATTAAGGTCTATAAATAAGACGTTATGACGGTTGTGTAATTTTTTTTTGCTATTATAGAACATGGAGCAGTGAAGCAGATCTTGCATAGTGTTGCTCTTAATTGAAAACGTCCCCCCCATCATCATTTCTTCTTAATTAAGCTGCTGATGTCATTGATTGCCTAGTTTTATTTAGAAACTAGTTGCATAAACACTTCAGTCCTTTCCCTCTGCTATATTTTCTATTTTAGGTATTGTGCATGCAAGTTGTCCTTTCAACAGTTTCTGTCCAAACATTAAAAAAAATTAGTTGAAACTTACAGCATCATTATTCCTTAATTTCTCTAATGTCTTATTTGTCCACTCCAGGGTTATATTGACTTCAGAGAGGCCATACTGTTTAATAATTTTTTTTGTATGCCTTGTGAGATATTGCTCAGAGTGCTTTGTGTAATCCCCTTGTTGTTGTGTTGTTGTTTTGAGGGTTTGGGGGGGGGGGAGTTGAGACAAAGTCTCACACTGTTGCCCTGGGTAGAGTGCCGTGGCGTCATAGCTCACAGCTACCTCAAACTCTTCAGCTCAAGAGATCCTCTTGCATCAGCCTCCCAGTCTAAGCTGGGACTATAGGCACCTGCCACAACACCTGGCTAATATTTCTATATTTAGTAGAGTTGGGGTCTCGCTGTTGCTCAGGTTGGTCTTGAACTCCTGAGCTCAAATGATTCTCCCACCTCTATATCCCAGAGTGCTAGGACCATGCTGAGGCACAAAAATTCTATCTTTGAAAAACTTAGTAAATTTATTACTGTGTAATATTAAAAGTTAAGAATCTATTTATGATAAATTTAAATTAGAAAACAGACATTAATTTGGAAATATTATTTTGTATTCTGGCTGGGATACTACATTGTTCAACAAGCTTATCTGCCCTAAAGACAAGACAATAATGCCTACACAAAGGAAAACTTATCAGAAAGCCCTGGGAACCTGTAATAGCATCACCGAGGGAGGCTGAGGCAGGTAGACTGCCTGAGCTCAGCAGTTCAAGACCAGCCTGAGCAAAAATGAGACTCTGCCTATAATAATAGCCAAGCACTGTGGTAGGCACCTGTAGTCCCAGCTACTCAGGAGGTTGAGGCAAGAGGATCCTCTTGAGTCCAAGAGTTAGAGGTTGCTGTGAGCTATGTTGTCACTGCACTCAACTAAGGATAAGGTGAAATTCTGCCTCAAAAAACAAACAAACAAAAACAAAAACAGAATTAAGAAAAGAATTAAGAGCTCAGTTTTACACAGTGTTAAGTTTGAGATGACTACTGTACAAAAGAGTAGAGCTGTTACATAGTTTAAGTATCTAGATACAAATATTTGAGCATTATGGCAATGAATAATTTATGATTCAAACAGGACGAATATAGTTTTGGGGTTTTTTTTTTGCAGTTTTTGGCCGGGGCTTGGTTTGAACCTGCCATCTCCAGCATATGAGGCCAGCATCCTACTCCTTTGAGCCAAAAGCACCACCCTGGAAGAATGTAGGTTTTTCAAGGGCAGGAACGAACTTTCGTTCATCTCTGAGGATGCAGCACCTTAGCATGCCTACAAATACTGATTTTCAACAGGGTTGCGAAATGAATTACTTAGTGTAAGCAAGTCAGGCTTACACAGGGATAGAATATTATGGTGTAGAGCACAAAAATGCAAATTTATATTTCCTTTATTAGGAAAAGTGACTTCCCACGGTGTTTCAAGGTAAAAGTCAGGCCTCTGCAAAAACAAAATGTATAAATTTAAAATTCAAAGGATCCTGACATGTAAATTCTCTTAGTAATAACAAAAACAAAAGCAGCAGCATGTTCTTTGTACATTCCTTCAGTGTGCGTTAACCAATGCTACCTGACGAAGAGGAGGACTTTAGTTGCGACACTGCGTAGCATTCATGCGGAGTATTTTGCTTAGCCAAACATCAATTTTCCGTCAAATTTTATGCCAATATTTCCTCCAAAATGTTTCAGGACAGTTAAAACAAAATGTGATGCTAAAGTAAGTTGATTATGACAGGTGGAATGTACAACCCTATTTAGGCAGACTATTCAGAGACAACTAATCACAGAAGAAGAGCTGCACTTCAAGATGTGGTTCAATGAAATGACGTGAGAATATTAAAACAGTCTTAAAAACTCAGTATTATGCAATTTCTTCCTAAAGAAAAAACATGTCTTTTCCTTAGCATTCACATAGTATACACTAGCATAAAGGCAAAATCTCTATTTGCAAGACGTATCTTGACCTTCAACAAAAATTATTTCCTTGAGTAGTATTTTAGTAACATATTTAGAGAGTCTGCCAGTAGAATGACAACTACTAGAAATAAAGAATAAAAATGTTCCAAAATATAGACCAATGTCTTTTAGGTAATTTCAAACCTTAGTTGTACTGTATTATTACTAACTTTTTAGGATAAACTATAAACGCTAAGCCTCAGTATACCAGATAGTATAAAGGCATATAACAGTAACAAATGTCTTCAGAAAGTATCAGACTAGTTCTCCTGAACATACCTCTTTAAAGCATGGTGAAGGGTTTCTGATTTGTTCTAGCATTGCCCACTTAACCGTTGCTTGTCGAATGTTTCCATCATATTCTCGAGAACTCTGTGTGCCACTGGGAGTGCCTCTGGACCGTTCATAGCCTGGTTCATTAAAATAAGGCTCAGCTACTAATATTAGGGACTGGACAGACACCAACACCTGAGGAACCAAGGAAATAAAGAATAATTGTAATGGGACATTTTTACTATCAAAGAAGTGAGAACCTTCTTTGTACACAGGGAAGCTCTTTTAATATGTATTTCCATGTATTTCTGTCACCGTAAAATATGATATTTATGATTACGACATTGAAATATTTTATTAAAGCAAAATTAAAACAGGAAAATCTTTTATAATATTTATTTTCCTTTATTTTTTTTAGACAGAGTCTCAAGCTGTCACGCTGGGTAGAGTGCCGTGTTGGAGTCATAGCTCACAGCAGGCTCAAGTGATCCTCTTGACTCAGTTTTTCTATTTTCAGAAGAGACGGGGTCTTCCTTTTGCTCAGGCTGGTCTTGAACCTGCGAGCTCAAGCAATCCACAGGCCTCAGCCTCCCGGAGTGCTAGGATTACAGGCGTGAGCCACTGCACCTGGCCCAACTAAAATCAACTTAAACACTGTGCTTAAATTGTCCTTACTCTTAAAGACCAGACAACTAACCATGTACTCTAACAATGCTCATCAAGGAAGGAGGCAGTCTTAAATTTTCATCCTAAGAAAACTTAACCACCACCTTATCACAAAAAGCTGGAAGTTATTATTGGAAGTTCTCATTGGTAAGATGGCCTCAAGCTTGTAAGACCACTTCCAACCTCCCACTTAGTTACTAGAACACATATTTCTCCTAATATACATTGAGATGTAACTAACACATATTGAGACAGTTCATTTCTAGCTAATGTAATATTTGTAATATGTCTATATAACTAACATAACATCACTGAACCCAGGAAAGCATCAGACAACATAGGTCTACTTTATAAATGAAAAAGAAGTAATTGCAATTAACGTTTTATTAGGCAAGAGGATTAAATATTTTGAGATTAGCCTGGGCAAACTAAAAAGACCCTGTCTCTAAAAAATTAGAAAATAAAAAATAGAATTAAATAATGTCCTACACATGCATCTTAGAAATCAAGGGATATGGTCTCTCAGAAAACTTTAAAAATGAATACTTGAAACTTAAATATTTGAGCTAAGACAGTTAAACATGACCAGAAGTAACGATGTTATTGAGGCTGAGGTCAACTCCAAAAAAAATCTAATCTGGATGATTCTGAGACCGAGTAAAAGAAACTAGATATATCATTAAAAGAAACTGGTTTTCTCTGGCTTTGTACTTTCTCCTCATTCACATAAATAATCTCCCAGGATGTAGTTATTAGTTTCTGTCCTCCTTTTTTTATTCTTTTTTTTCTTCATTTTTATCTCATGGCATACTTGAATCTATATGTATGAACCTCTTTTAAATACTCTTCCTCTTCTATTAATAAGTAGGGTATAATTTTCATTTTTCTCAAAAGCAGAGGAAAAATTAAATCAAATACTCACTACAAATTTATAAAATATGACCCAGTTATTTATTCAGTGTCATTGCCTTTGAAACAAAATAGTTAAAAAAAATTTCAAGTTATAGATTCAAATTACACACACACACTTTTTTTTTTGGAGACAGAGAAGTCATTCTGTTGCCAGGCTACAGTGTGGTGGCATCATTCTAGCTCATTACAACCTCAAAATCATGGCTCAAACCACCCATGGTAGCTGGGCCTACATAAGCATGCCACCATGCATATATACTTTTTCTATTTTTTGAAGAGATAGGGTCTCATCATGTTGCTCAGTCTGGTCTTAAAACTCCTGGGCTCAGGCAATCCTCCCATCCTCTTTGGCCTCCCAAAGTGCTAGGATTATAGATAAGTATGAGCCACTGACCCTGGCCATTCAATAATAGTTTAAAAATTACTTGAGATTCACAGGCTATTTGGTTTAAACAGCAAAGCAAAGCCCACAAAAGCAGCATAAAGAATGCACGCTCAGGGCCAGACACAGTGGTCACACCTGTAATCCCAGCACTCTGAGAGGGGGAGGGGGAGGATCCCTTGAGCTCAGGACTTTGAGATTAACCTGACCAAGATTGAGACCTCATCTCTACTACACATAGAAGAATGAGGGAACCTATAGTCCTAGTTTCTTGGGAGGCTGAGGCAGAAAGATCACTTCAACCCAGGAGTTTGAGGCTGCTGTGAGCTAGGCTGAAGCCACAGAACTCTAGCCCAGGTGACAGGTGACTGAGTGAGACTCTGGCTTCCTGCTCATTCCCCCCCCACCCCAAAATAGGAAACAAAGAATGGGTACTTGGGTATAACTTACTTTCTGCTAAGAGAAAGAAAAAATACATTCGATTATAAAGTTTAAAATTGACAACAAGGACAAAAAAAATAGACACCTTTTCTTTCTTTCTTTTTTTTTTTTTTTTGAGACACAGTCTCATTTTGTCACCCTCAGTAGACTGCCATGGTATCAACAGCAACCACTCACTTTTGGGTTGAAGCGATTCTCTTGCCTCAGCCTCCCAAGTAGCTGAGACTACAGGTGCCTGCCACAAACCCTGGCTATTTTTAGAGATAAGAGTCTTCATCTTGCTCAGGCTGGTCTCCAACTCCTGAGCTCAGGCAATCCACCTGCCCTGGCCTCCCAGAGTGCTAGAATTACAGGCATGAGCCACTGCACCTGGCCTCAATATTTTTAGAGTTAATTTCAAACACTACTTTATGGTATCAATTTTCTCATCCCTGGGTGATAAGTGGGCATTATCTTCTATTTATTATTTTTTTAAACTTCTTTATTGTTTCAGGTTAATTGAGGGTATACAGAATTATACTGTTTACATTTGTTAGGTAAAATCCCTTTTATAATTATGTCCCATCCCCAAGAGTGTGCCATACACTGTATCGTTTTGCCCTTTAAGTGCACTCCCATCCCCTCTGTCGTTCCTCTACCACCCACCTTGAATTGATTTGAGGTTTTCTCTTTTTTTTTTTTTTTTTTTTTTTGAGATAGAGCCTTTTCGCCCTGGGTAGAGTGCTGTGGCATCACAGCACACAGCAACCTCCAATTCCTGGGCGCAATTGAGTCTCCTGCCTCCGCCT
>CAUYON010025974.1:0-21738 GCA_963573935.1 Arctocebus calabarensis | reverse complement strand
CTCCCAGCTTCTTTGCAACATCACCAATGGACAGGCCGGGATGTTCTCCTTTGATTTTGGGGCGACACTCAGCACAGAACAAGAAAAAGGCCGAAGGAGGCCTCTTGGGTGCATTGGGATCCTTGAACTTCTTTTTTGTTTCCCCTTTAGGACGGACATAGGTTTTCATTTCTCTTTCATAATGGGTCTCGTCCGCCCAAATTTGCCATATCTTCAAATTTTCCTTTCTCTTTAGCAGACATGGTCTTCCACCTCTCTGAGCACTTCTTAGAAAACTCTGAAAAGTTGACTGAAGCATCTGGGTGCTTCTTCTTGTGCTCCTCCCGACAAGTTTGCACAAAGAATGCATATGATGACATTTTGCCTCTTGGCTTCTTAGGATCTCCTTTGTCCATATTTAGTTATTTTTCCTCAGCGAGGCACAGAGTCGCCCAGTGCCCGTCCTGCTCTCACTTGCCCCAGAGCTGTCTCTATGGAGCTCAATGTACTGCAATCACTTAACGTTGTTCTAATGAGCACACAATGAAAAGGGAGAGAAAGAGCACTGTACAGTAAAGAAATCCCGACAAATACTACCTCAACCAGGTGATCAAGGTCAACAGAAATAAGTCATACTGATAAAATGTTTACTCTTGACACAGTGTGAAAAAAACAGCACTATACCTTGCATTCTTCCTTTCCCAAATCCATGTGGAAAAAAGGATAAAAATAGCAAACAAATCTTCAATGAAAATTCTGCAAAATATGTGATCCATATTCATCAAAGTATTGAGGTCATCAAAAACAAGGCAAGTTTGAGAAACTGTTATGCTCAGAGAGCCAAAGAAATGATTACTAAATGTAATGTGAGATCAAAATTGGATCTGGAAATAAAAGGACATCCAGTTTAAAAAAAACAAAGAAATCTAAAGGAGTATGGCTTTGTTAATAAATATATATCAGTATTGTTTCATTAATTTTAATAATTGTAAAATATTTGTATTATCTGAGTAACTTTTTTCTAAATCTATAGTCAATCTAAAATATATTAAAAGGTTATTGGAAAAAAGGACTAACTTTGACAGATTAAATAAAATACCAAGGCCCACTAATAAGCTGTTTCCAGAAAATGCACTATAAATATTTTATTATAAAAGGATAGGTTAAAAAGAGTATCCTTAAACTTTATGCCAAATTAATCATTAGAAAGCTTGAGTATCTGTTAATATTAGCAAGAGTACACTTTGAGATAAGGAATTGGCTTCATTTAGGCTGTTATAACAAAGTAGCACAAACTAGGACACTTATAAACAATAGAACTTTATTTCTCACAGTTCTGGAAGTTGGTAAATCCCAGATTAAGGCACTGTAGATCCTATATTTGGGGAGAGACCTATTTTCTGGTACAGGTATCGCCTTCTTGCTATTTCCTCACTTGGCAGAAAGGACTAAGGAGTTTCCATGGGCCTCTTACAAAACGGATTACTCTAATTGTTGAGAGTTCTACCCTCATGACCTAATCTTACCTTTCCAAAGTCTAATGCCATCTTTTGGGGTGTTACTATTTCAACATAAGAAATATGAGGGCTGAGGGTAGTGACTCACGCCTGTAATCTTAGCATTCTGGGAGGCTGAGGTGAATGGATTGCTTGGGATAAGGAGTTCAAGACCATCCTGAACAAAAGTGAGATCCCACCTCTACTAAAAATAGAAACAAAACTAGTCCTGCATGGTGGGAGCACTCATACTCCCAGCTACTTAGGTGGCAGAAGCAAGAGGCTCACTGGAGCCCAAGAGTTTGAGGTTGGTGTGAGCTATGATGATGCCACAGCACTCTACCCAAAGCAATGGTGTGAGACTATATCAAAAAAAAAAAAAAAAAAAAAACAAGGAAAGAAAAAGAAGAAAAGAATTTAAAGAGGACAAAAACAGACCACAATAAGAATATTATCAAGAGGAAGTTATATTTCATAACATTAATAATATTGATTCATCAAGAAACAAAATATTCTATGGGGTCTTTATTAATTCATTTTGGTTACTCTGTTTATAATTAAAATTTGAGGCATCCTCTTCTGAATAGAATGTTTGTATTCTGATATGTTCTCTGAAAAAAAATTATATATTTACCATGTTTATCTATTCTGCCTATTTAGTCCTATATTATAATAGTATGTGGTTTTCATTGTTTCTGGAATGAATCAAGTTTTAATCTAGTTAAAAATAAGAGCTATGGAATATACCAATTGCTGGAGATATGGAACATACCAATTTTGTATTGCAGCAACAGAAATTTATCCCAGGGTAGTTTTATGGAGCTTAATCTATAATAATAACTCAGTTTCATGCCTGACTGAGATTATGGGCTAGAGTAAAAGGTGTTTGCTTTTCTCTTTTGAGTGTTCTAAGAAAAATAATTAAGACATCAATGAGTAAGTGGAAAAAGAAGGTCACTCAAAAGGTCACTGAAGGCAGGAGATCAATGTGTGATCTGAAGAGGGGACGAGAGAAGACAGGAGAGAGGCAGGAAAGGAGGGAAAGAGACAGAGGGAGAGAGTCCTAAACCAACTGTAGGAAGAACATTTCAGGAATGGAAAATAGTGAACACAGTTTGCACTTATTTTGAGTTAGAAAATAAGGAGGCATGTGTTATACATACTTGAATTTCTAGTATATAGCCTATCCAAGACCGACAAAAAACATTACAAATTTAGAAGAATTGTGGAAGTTGATGTTAGCCTCTCTCTCCACAACTTATTTGTAGCCAATTTTCATCCTTGTCATCTCCTTCCCACATTTCTTTCTTTTTTTTTGAGACAGAGCCTCAAGCTGTCACCCTGGATAGAGTCCTGTGGCATCACAGCTCACAGCAAACTCCAATTCCTGGGTTCAAGTGAGTCTCTTGCCTCCTCCTCCCAAGTAGCTGGGACTACAGGAGCCCGCCACAACACCTGGCCATTTTTTGGTTGCAGCTGTCATTGTTGTTTGGCGGGTCTGGGCTGTATGCGAACCCACCAGCTCAGGTGTACGTGGCTGGTGCCTTAGCCCGTTGAGCCACAGGCGCTGAGCCTCCTTCCCACATTTTATTTGTAGAATCAATATGTCTATAAAATAAATACAAAGTCATCCTGAAAATGCTGCACTATTACCAAAATATCCACTAAATTACAGTGCAAAGTTCGAGAGACCTGCAGTTCACAAAAAAAGAAATTGAAAGTGACATAGTCCTCAAGTCTCTTCTTTATGCTGAATTAAACCATTTTATCTTTTGTCTTATGTTTAGATAGAGTACAACACTGGATTTGCCCTGTTTTGCTTCTAAGCATCAAATTAAAACTCTATATTAATGTTGAAAGTAGAATAAGCTGCGTTACAAGAGATTATTTTGGTATTCTGTGTTCATTTCCTTCTCATATTTTGAATTTATTTTGTCTTACCCTTGTATCATTTCACGTTCAGAATTTACCTCCCAAGTAAGAACAGTACTAGAGTTAAACCCCTTTGTTGAGTGTCTGTGTATCTTAGTGTGTAATTACTTCCCTTTGCAACTGTGATGAATATAATGCAAAATGATAACCTTACAATATATATATATTCTTCTATAATGACATATGTCACCCAGGTGCAGTGGCTATGCCTGTAATCTCAGTGCTTTGGGAGACAAAGGTGGGAGAGTCACTGGAGGCCAGGAGTTTGAGATCATCCTGGGAAACCTAGTGAGATCCTATCGATATAAATAAAAAAAAAAATTACCTGAGCATTATGGTATGCACCTGTACTTCTACCTGTTCAAGAAAACTGCTTGATCCCAGAAGATTGAGGTAGCAGTGAGCTATGACTGCTCCACTACACTCCAGCCTGTTGCTCTTATAGAAACAGAGCAAGACGCTGAGACCCTAATCTCAAAAAAAAAAAAAAAAAGAAAGAAAGAAGGAAAAAAGAAAGAGAAATATACATGTTGTTTATATATACTACATATTTTTAAAGGGAGAATTTTACTTGTTTTTGAAATTTTCCTTTATGTTAAATTATACCAAGTCTGCTACTAAATTCTACAAGGTCACACCAACCATTTTAAGCTCCACAAATCAATTTATTTTATTTTTCTGTCTGTTTAAAACTTCTTTGTTTTTATTTTCCCCTCTCTGGCCGGATAGGATTAGAAGAGACAGATTGTAGCCTATTGAATTCTCAATGAGTAAACTCATCTCAGAAAAGATATCTGAACCCTATTACATCAACCAGCTATAGGATAGAAGCCAGAGCACAAATGTTGGGTATTTCCTCAAACTTCTCATTGGAAAATGAATCAGGTCATTGGAGTCACTGTTATCCATCTAACTACTCACAACTTCGATTCTATAACTGCTTCTCCAAATGCTGCTGGATTAGACTCAGTAAGAGGCTGTCAAATCTACCAGCATTGTAACTGCATGTATCAGGAATTCAGTTATGTAAGTGTTCCCTTTGCCTCCTCCTCCACAGGTTTTGAACTGATAAGCAGAGCCTGGCTGGAAGAGTGAGTAGACACTTTGCAGAAAATACATGTGGGTCGGTGGGAGAACTATCCTCCAGAAGACACCCTACAGATTAAATCAGATGATTAATTCTTGGAAGCCTCAGGAAAAATCTGCAGAAAGACAATTGCTTCTCTGTCCATTGTTATACAGATCTGTCTTATCATTTCAACATTTTAATGATTTGTACAGAATCCTTCAAATAAACCTTTTGTTTTGGTAAAATATTAACCTGACTAAAAATCACTAGAGAAACTGAAAAAGTGCTACTTTCTTTTACTTCACCATTGAAAAGTACTCATAGATAGAATCAAAAATGCTTTTGTGCTGTGTTTCTCATAACATTAAACTCTGATGCAAATTGAAGTGTGAATGTTCTGGCTGCTATCTATCTAAAGCCTCCTTCACCCCCGCCCCAATATATGTAAGAACAAATCAATGCTTGCTCAACTTTTAACACATTAACAATATTTTACTAAGAAAGTATCCAGAAACACAGGAGCTAAAGACATTCCTCTTTTAAATGTTACTTTTAAATGGTACAATTTCTTTCACTATCTTTTACTATCAGGCATGTTGTTATGTATTAAACAAGGTTATCTCTGATCAGAACCTTTTTCTGTTCCTTGCTTTAGCCTATAGATGTGTGACCCACATATCTTTGTCCACATCAACCTAGGACTACAAACTAGATTAATAATTTAATTTCTATGGTCTTTACAGAATTGGGCTTCTATCTAAAACTTGGTCTCTCTCTCTCCTTCCTGCACCCAAAATAATACATTTTCATGAGCCAATTCTACGAAAGTCCTAAGAAAACTTACATTGCTATGGCATTGTTGTCTCTGCTAACTATATAACCTTTCTGAACACAGCATGCTGTTATATGTAGTTGACCACTGAAAACCAACTTTTGCTTCAGGGAAAAGGAAGGTAGGGTGACCAGAGTATAATGATAGCCCACGGACACATGATTTTATTAAACCTATCTGCCACCTATCAAAAAGTCCACCAAAATTAGCATCTCATCATCATTTTGACAGTCCACTGATGCTGGAAAAGAAATATGATGGCCAGTGAGCGTGATCTACTCACCAAGCCACTCTCCTAGAAACAACACTTAGACATGAACCCAGAGCTCCTTGGGGCAGCTGAGTTATGGCATACATAGAATACAGGGTTATAGAATGCTCTGATATAGATAAGTAGAGATAGGTCAGTACATGGGTACAGATTGGAACTTAGATCCTCCTACCAAAATGACAAGTGTTCTGAACTGCTCACAGCCACTTGGGAAGGATGTAGAAGACTTTGAGAGAAGATCCATACTTTGTTTTTCAGGGAGTATCTACCAGCCAGACAGGTCTAGACATCATGGTGATACTTAGGAAATTTCAGAAGAGGCCCCTGAGGCCCCTGCAGGGTAGAGCCTAGGACAGGGGTCAGCTTGTTTTTCTCCATGGGCAATACAGTTGTCAGCACAGTGGAAATGAGATCAAGTATACATTATTTCCTACATGTTCCTTCTCATTTTATTTTATCCAATATCCATAAGTAAATAAGTACATGTGTATAAATATGTATATATGTACATTTATGTACATACAGGTAAGTGGATATTTTTATACAATTATAAGTAGATATGCAAATGTGGATCTATCTAGCCATCTCTTTCCCTCTCCTCTCTCTCCATATATCATATATACATACACCTATAATTATATTTAATTGATCTGAAAGATAGAAAGAATTTAAAATAGATCAATGTTAATTTCTTGATAATTCTAAAGTGAAATAAGCATAAACATTTAGGCATATTCACCAGTGCACATGTATTGTAAAAAAATAAAGCATACCTTGTATTGCCAATCAGTTAATACATCACATTTCAATTAGCAAGGGCTGTTCTCTGGAGAATTGGGATGCTGCATTCAGTACTTAACAAACCATTTAATTCCTTCATTGGCAATTATCACAGAGATGGGTGAGTATACAAAAAATATAAAATATCCTAATTGTTGTTTTTAGTCTAATAATAATTAGCTACTCTGTTATAGAGTTCACAATCCTACATGATTTAATTTTGCTCTTAGTTCAATAATTTCCGAATTTAATTTCTTTGTAATATGAATCTATACCCATATTTTTTGTTTTTGTGTACTTATGCCATTAAACTTGGTTTATGTTAAATCAATTAAAATGATATACTAAATTTTAAGTCCAATTGTCATTGACAGGAATAGTATGGGGTAAAATGCTCATTTTACAATACTTTCATATGAGACTAAATAGTAGTTTAACTATAAGCCTGCAGTGGTCAGATTTAGTGAAATGAATATACAGAGAGGTTATTACCTACCCTTTAAGCATGATCAAACACTCAGCTTGTGAATTGACTATGTGCATGAATGTCCTTTAAATCATCGTCTTTAACTGAAATTTAATTGCAATCCTTAGAATCTATTTTTGGGATTAAATTCAAGGAAACAATATTGTTTGAGAATAATCATTAAAAATACTCAGGTCATTTGCAAAAACAAACAAAGCCATAGTTGATCTATGTTTATTGTGTTTCCTTTTCATTTTGCCCCTCTTTTTTATATTTACTATTTTTACTTCTTATTTCCTCATCTCCTGAACTGATGTACTTAATCTTATGAGAAAATAAAAACATCTCACATTAATTGATGAATTTACTAGTCAAGGATCTAACTGTACACTCTATTGAGCTGAATGTATCCTCTTTCCTCTATAACCTATACATTTGCTTTTGTTTGGGGTTATTCTTTTAGTAGTTTACTACTGAGCTTCAGAAAACTATTGTCAATGGCATATCAATAGAGAATAATGGTGGTTTTTATTATATGTAATAATTCATAAAATTATTAGTATGTTGAATAAAAACCAGTATCAAGAAACAATCATACATGTTAGCTTCAAGGTTTCCAGGTAAACTCTAGAATATTAAAAAGTCATGCTGTTTTATTATATAACACCCCATATTTAATTTCTTAAAACCACATTAACTTGTAAAAAAAAGACTTCCTGTTAACAATTTAGTCTGAAAGTAAAGACTCTTACAATCAGCTTCCATTTACTCCATCTTTATCTGCTTCTGTTCTCAGCATGTACTATTTTCTTCAACTGTGTATAATTATCATGGTCATAATTTTTTCCATACTTTCTCAAGGATAGGTTGCGCTAATCCTTTCCTATAACTTTCTTATTTTTTCTCTTAAGGGTCTTGTCAAATCTTACGTTTGAAAGGAGTTTTTCTTTATTTAATAATTTTAAAGTTCTGAGTTACCCTTCTAGTTTGCCTTAGTATTCATAATTATTGATTATCCATTTGCTAGGTTTTCTCCATAAATATGTAAATTAATTTTGCAATAAGATTATCATTTTATTGAAAGGAAACTATAACTGCAGAATTATGTTGTATATCTGTCATATTTATATATATATATATAAAATACACTTTCCATTTATTCATAGAGCTTATAAAATGCTAAGAATTCAATAGACCTTAAATGAATATTTTATTGAATAATTGCCCATCTGAATTAAGCAATGTAACTTTTGGCCCACATAAAATTCATTACTCAAAGTTCCTGCTATTTTCAGAATATAAAATTTTGGTGAAGAAAATGGCCAATGGAAGTTTAAGCTATCAAGTTATCCTGCTGTAGACACAAGACTTTAGTATAGAACAAAGAGAAGAAACATCCTGATTGCATTTATTCTCTTTGTCCCCATTTCTGCAATAACATGGAAAGAAGACCAGGTGATACTTATATAGGCCACAAGTTGTGTTACAGGAGAAAAATCTTAAAATATATGTCTTTTAAAATAATAAAACCACAATAACTTGCAAAAAAAATTTAATGAATTCCTGTTAACAGTAAGACAAACAGAAAATTCAAAAAAAAATCATAAAATCTTAGTTCTACTTTTCTTGGCTAAATACAAATAACTTAAAGAACTTTCTTAAATTATAAAAATGAAGTAAATAGATGTTAGATGATACATAGTACAAGACTCTAAAACACAATGATTATCTACTGTTAAATATGCAGTAATTAGGATTTAGATCAACCACGCTAACCTTTGCTAAAAATGCTTTTCCTTTTAACTGCATTGTTTCTAGGCCTTAGATATGTACGCAATATTTAAACATACTGCCCCTAAAAATGGAAAAACTTACACCTTAACGTTTAACATACCTTGAAAGGAGTCTCATCTCCTCAAGCTGGTTTCTCTGGGAATCAGATGCTTCCTGGAGTCTTAAGAGGAGGCAGAATGTCCTGTCCATCCAGGAGAATGCTACCAGTGTTTCACTTGGTATCACTCTTGATAATCCCTTACCCACATTACAGTTATATACGTATCATCATCTATAGTTAACAGAAGTAGTTGAGGCTACACTGTTTGGTTGAGAAGTGGGTATTAATGAAAAGAAGTGCCACTTTGCTTCTAGGTCAATTAAAGGATAATACCCCCAATTTTATCTACCACATACTTTTGCTGGTTCTATTGCCATTGGCAGCATTATAGTGCTGTTATACTTGCACTATAATACTGTGTGGCAATTTTTGGACCACAAGATAATACATAAACCGTTAGTAAAATAAAAGGATGAAGAAGAACATCTTACAGTAATAGAAGTGATAGAGAAAGTGATAAACCAAGGCTTGTTAAATGCATTTACTTTCAAATTCCCGTTTATATGAAGGAAAAAATGTCATCCTGACTTTAAAAATTGATTATAAATGTATTTAATTTTAAATGTTCCCCTAAATGCTGATTAACCTGATTTGGTAAAAAGTAATAGGCAAAACCAACCTAACCTTTTCAGAAGGCAGATTTTTCTCCCCAGTAAATAATTAAAGTGAGGATTAAATAATCACTTTTATACTAAACTCGCCATGTTCCTGTTAAGAGCAAGCATATTTTACTCTGTTCTTAGGAACAAGAATTATTATTTATATTGTTATTTTCTTGAGTGAAAACTTATGTATTTTTGAGTGATCTAGAATAACCCCTTTATTTATATTATCAAATGAGGATCTGGCTTTTAGAAGATGGCCACAGTAGCTGGTTTAGAAGGGACAGTCCCAGTTTATGTCTATTGATCTGGAGTAACTTTCCATACTACCTTCTTTTGGTTTCAAAAGTGTTTCGGTTTGAAATTATGCTGTCATTCCAGTTTCTGCTGGCTGTGGGGGAGAAATGCTTTTGTATCTAAGCAGAACTACCTATTAAGAGTGAAATTCAAACACATGTAGATTAATCACAGGAAAATTCTGACTGAATTGCACATTAAGAATTGAGTTGGAGGGAAAAGTGTTTGTCTAAAGTCAGTGAGAAAATGTAGAAAAGAAAGTGGGGCAGAACAGCAAGAGCGGCTGAGATAAAGTCCAGAGGCATAGGGTAGACATCTGCTATGATTGTAACTGAATTCACAATGGAAATTTACATGGTTGAGCCAAGTTTATTTAAAGAATAAATAAGAGTAAGTAGCTCTGTTGATCTTTGTTGTTTTCCTTCTCAATAAATTCTTTAACTTAAAAATTGATTTGACAGCAGTTACCATGAACAGTATCTAGCAAATTCATTTTGGCCGTAATATAAGGTAAACAAAAAAAGTGTAAGCACCATAAAACTTACGCGATGTGATTGCCAGATTTTTAAAACATAGTCTAACTGATCTCAGACAAAATTTCAACACACTGGAAACATTTAAATTCTAAACATGAAATTTTTTTAGAGGGGCATCAATGGTTTCTATGGGCACATAAATACTGGGGCAAAGTAATTTAAACCATAATAATGGGGAAAAAAAGAAAAAGAGCTAGATCAATTAAAGTTATCTCAGCTTTATAAGACAAATGGCAATTTCTTGCATACAATGGCTTGGTGTCATGGACACTTGTTCCATATGGCCCCAGATAGCCACATTTGAGGATCATTTATGTGGGCATATCATGCTACTGAATTTAATTTCTGTAAGAGGAGTGTTTTTTATCATGAAATCTGCTAATAATAGATTATGAAGCAATGACTTCAAAATTGTTCAACAATTTAAACAAATATTGGAAAACAATTTACCATGGGTACTATAAAAAAATATTACATTGAACAGAAGATTAGACCAGATGAAGCTTGAAATAACATTCAATTTGATATAGCCTATGAGACTTTTTTGTTGTTGGTTGGTTGAAATTTTGCCTTCACTGCTTTAATGAACCATTGAATTTTTATTGTAAAACTGTTCATACCGGTAACAAATTTAGTAACTCTTCGGCTTAGGTATGTTTGAAGCCTATGTGTATATACTATCAGTTTAAACTACAGACTAACAGTCAATAATATTAATATGTAATTAGATGGTAAAAATACTCTTTAACTGGCACTTCTTCATCTAACATGGATTTATACTAAATAGAATTCTCCTCACACTAGGGCGTTACTATTCCATACTCTCTGCCAAGAAATACTAGTACTTTCTGCAATTTTAGTAGTGATTCCTGATACATATTTTACATATTTGACAGCATACTACCAGTTCCTCCTCTTGCTAGATAACAATCTTCTTTAAAATATCTCAGTTCAGAAATTGTAGTCATTTTATTAGCCTTTTGTAACATAAAAAGTTACTTTTTAAAGTCATTTTTTTGTACGGAGCCAGCCCCACACAACCCATGAGTGTCCCCAAGTGCTTAGGTGATGATGAGGGTATGAAGAAAATAAAGACAACAGAAATAGAGAATTTACAGAATGGGTCTGGGGGGCTGACGCTCTTTATGCAAGAGACATGGGATCTGAACTCACATTCACATTACTAAATAATTTAACATTTCCATCACTAAATTCATAAAAGCATATTGTTCCAGCAAATTTTGAATACTGATTTTGTAAATTTAAAGCAACTTTATCACTGCACTTAAATAGCTGTATCTTTCTTAGCAAATGAATAAAATTACACAGGGTGTCATTCCAAAGGTTGCCATACATAGGAAAATTACTAAACTCCTATTATTTTCTATATTTCTATATAAGCATCCAGAGAAATATTTTGTAAATTATTGAAAAAAAATGGTAATGACTATTTTGTAAATAAGGGTTTATTTAGCTACAATTTCACATTTTCCCTATGTAAGTGTGTATGCTGATATTTGGGACACCCTACAAGGCATTTTATATTAGATTCTTACTTTTCTTTCTGATTTTGTGGGATATAGTTGTTGCAGTCAGGATTTCAACAGGAAAGATACGTCACAATCAAGTTAGATTAAGTGAGGATAGCTTAATCAAAGGATTATTTACTCACTTTTAGGCAGGGTTTAAGAAAACAAAAAAAAGGACTTATGCATGTTATAGCAGGAAAAGAGCCAGAGGAATAAGTAATCCAACATCACTCTGTTCCAACTTGCCCATCTCCTGCCAGTATCTGCCACTGGTTAAGCACAGTAGAAAAAGAGAAAAAGACTCTGTTGATGTATTCCATTCATAGTAACTTCTCAGATTACATAGTAGGAAAGAAAAGGGTGACAAGTTGATGCACAGGAGGAAACAGAAAACATTCAGCATTATGAAGCTATTATCTTCTCAATTTTTTTTTTTTTCTGAAATGCTTTCAAAAATTACATGCCTTGAATAATATGTTGGTATATGTATTTTGGACTATTATGGTAAATGTAGCTTCTGGATTGGCTACAACTGACATTGAATCCTATTCAAGAGAATAAATGTACTCATCTTTGATGGAATTTTCTTTACTTGGGGACCTTATTATGCATTTAAATGTTAGATATTTCCCAATGGAAATATTGTGGATATTAGAATTTAGATTTCAATATTAATGACCAACAGTTTTTCTTTATTATTCATTCTTTTTCTTGTAGTTTATCAAACTGATTCTCACAATCTTCTACTAAATTATTATTGTTCTCTTTGTGCAATTGGTTCTTACCAATCTGTCAATATCTAAGCTGGCCAACTGCATTTTTCTTTCTCCTGCTTTTTTTGTCACTCTGTTTCCTTCAAATATGTTTTTTAACTACTTTATATACATCTGGTGTTATTTGCCTTCTAACTGTCTAGAATAACTAATTGGGTGACTTTCCTACCACTTAACATTATGAGTCTTAAATACTTCCAAAATACTTTTTCCAAAGAGCAATGAAACTTTACTATCAAATTAGTACAAAATGCTTAACTTGATTTTAAAAGAAAATATTTTAAAAATTAGTATATTAATCTACTGAAATATCTGTTTGTCAGTTTTTAATAACAACATCCCAATCTACTCTGATTTCTTTCTTTTTTTTTTTGCAATTTTTGGCCAGGGCCAGGTTTGAACCCGCCAACTCTGGTATATGGGGCCCTATTCTACTTTTTAATTAAGACAAGACTCTAGTGTGAGTAATTTGAGGCTGGTATTTTATTTTGATTCATGCCTGTTTCCTTAGTGACATTCTCATACTCCATGGACTTTAGGTCTTCTAAAGTTTTGTAAAAATATGCTGAGTCTATAGCAGCATTTCGATAACAAGAAAATACCTTCAAGCCACTCAGTTTTCGCTACGAAATGTATTTTAAAGGGTAAGACAATGAAATGCTACCTAAAACCAGGTGTTTTCTTCAAAACATTCACCATGATTTTTAATTTTATTTACTCCTTTTAATTATATGCTTTGTGATTTTACAGAGGTGTTCAGATTTAAATGTAGCATTGTATCAGAAAAAAGTGCAAGTGTCAATTAGCAAGTCAAAATCCCTATTCAAGAGTAGGCTACATGCTTCTATATAGGCATTCCACTAAAATAACTTCTGGTATCAAGGTAAATGAAATTATAGATCACTATAGGATCTTTTGGAGATGACAGAACTGTTTTGTCACTTCTTTTGATAGGATACCTGACAAATTAATGACAAAGAAAACACATTAAGTAAGGAGTTTGAGAGTTGGAGTCGATGTATTTTGATTTTCAATGTTTGACTAGGTTCTCCAGGAAGACATTTTATATTTTTACAGGACATCACAATAGAATGATATTCCTTAAATCCTTAACTAGAGTTTTCCTATTTACTGAGTGCCTAGAATTGCCAATTGATGACCTAGAGGTTAAAGTTTCTTACTTTAGTCTTCCATAACCTGTCTTTAGATTTTCCCAATCTTTGGACTATTTATTCCCAACTTAATCATCCATTCCCTCTGGGGAGACTACTACTGTAAAAATAAAATATTGTCTAGGTTGGAGAATAAACACAATTATTTATGTGTCCTGGAAGTATTTAAATTTTCATGAGGAACTCTTTGTTGGGGGAAAGCCATTTAAAAATCAATTAACATGGCATCTGTTTTCAAGATTATACTCAAATTTGAGTATAAAATAAAGCATAACATAATTGGGCTCAATTACCTCATTTAAGCCAGAAAATATTTAGAGTTTTAGTGAAAAATGATGAGTGTGGAAAACCCCAGGGTATAGGGAAAGAAACATTATTGGAGGGAAGATCTGATGTAAAAACAAAGAAAGACAAAAAGCCATATTAGCAGGAATGCAAACAATTGATTCATCCAATAACATGTTGCTAACTTTCAAAGCAAAGAATTTATGTTATGGAAAACAGAAAATAAGGTTAATGGTTCAGTTCAGAAAAGATTTTGAATTCCCAGATTAAATTGATTTATTTCTGTAAATATGAATTTTAATAATAATAGATTTATTTAAACTTGAAAGGTAAAAAATTGGAGACCTTTTTCAGAGTTAAGGTTTTTTGGTTTTGGTAGGTTGAAGGAGAGGGAGGAAAAAATTCATTTGAAAAAGATGGTGGGGCCCAGAGTGGTTTACAAAATTATTAGCACATTCCCATTCTACAAATATCTGAAAAACACACCCATAAAATAACTGCAGGAAGAAAATCTGATTTTGGCTATTATGAGAAGGCAGAGCTGAAGGGATACTGATTAGCAAGTCATCAACATAAAGACAGTAAGAAGAAATAGCTAGGTCTAAGAATGATAAGCCGAGAGGAAGTCTGACATAGCAGACTTAGTGGATATTTTCATTAATAGAAATTTCCAGTACCACTCAAAAGATGTGTAGAGAATAATAAATTTCATAATTTCATATTCTACTTGCAAGTAAAAATCATAACACTGCCTTCATAAAGTAGGATTCTTGGCATGTTCTTACTCCTTTCTTTAATAAACTTTCTGTTTTGAAGAATTTTAGATTTACAGAAAAATAAACAAGGATAATATATGAACTTTCCATCTTACTTGTATATGACAAGGGTAAATTTGTCCCAATTAATGAACAATGATGCAGATTTATTAATGAATGTATATAGTTTATGAAAACTTCCCTGTTTTTTACCTAATGTCCACTTTTTCTCCTAGGATCCCATTCAAGATATAACAACACATTTAGTTATGGAGCCTCTTTAGGCACATTTTCATTGTGACAGTTTTTCAGATTCTCCTTGTTTTTGATGAGTGTGACAGTTTTGTGAGATATTTATTAGGTATTTTGTAGAATTTACATTTGTCAGAATTTTCTGATGTTTTTCTTGTACTAGTCTTGGGTTGTGTGTTGAGAAAGCCATAGAGGTAAATTGCCATTTTCATCTCATATCAAGGATAAACACAGGGTATTATTAACATGAATCCATTGCTGATGGTAACTTTGATTACCTGGCTATGGTGTCTCAGTGGTGTCTCATGGTTCTACCCTGTAAAGTTATTCTGTATTCTCCTTTTCCATGGCTTTTTAATTTGCTAATAACTTATAGATGTTGCTTATCTAATTATGACCTGGAAAATAGGATACTCAGAATTACTCACAATTTCCTACCTGATCCCCCCAGTCCTGAACACACATTATATATGGACATTTCAGTAAACAAAATATTCATCTTATACTATGTGAGTATAAGGCTATGTGAGTTATGAGGTTAGGAATATTGGGGTTGCATTAAAGAGTTAAACACATAAATATACCCCTCTTTGTCTAAAGATGAATTTACCCTTGAATCATATTTGAGATTTAGGAAATAATTGATGATTCTTAAACTTTATAAACTGAAAAGCCTAAAAATCTACTGTTTTCTGGGTTGCATTATCAGGGATTCTTATTTTCTTAGTTTGAAGTCTGTCCTGAAATATCACAGATTGAAAAATCTCCACATGTGATTTCAGCACACCATTAATTTTGAGACCCACTAGCGAGCAGGAATTGATGACAGACACTTGGTCTTATCATTTATAGTAATACTTAGCCACAGCCCAGAGGTGAGTGGGAAAATGCTTTCTTTTGGAGAAAACATAGTCCAATAAAAGGAAATAGAAAAAGAACCTTAAAATTAACTTTAAAATCCTGCCTTATTTACTTAAAAAATAGAGAAAGTATACAACTACAGCTCTGGGATAATTTATGATATGGAAAAATGGACAGAGTATGGGTTGTCATTAAGAACATTTTTTTAAGAACATTTTTAAATAATAAATTTTAGTGTGAAAAACTTTAGAAGAAAACTTAAAATAAGCAAAAAAGTAGGAACTGGCTCAATGATACCCAGAAATGCTATGACTTATTATTTACCCCCAAAGAAATACATGCACCAATATAAATCATGTAAACTGCTTACTAAGGCAAGATAATGCTCTAAGAATAATGTGTAGGAGAAACTAATAAAATGTTCTTTTATTTGCATTTTCATTATATTTAGAATAATTATCAGGGGCTTTGAAATAATTTATAACAAAGAATTCAAACACTTAAAACTATCTATCTTAAAAATAGAAGATTTTACATTTTTATGAGCAAACTGTTTTCTTGTTCTTAGCTGTATGTCTAGATTAGTGTAAGAAAGCAGCAAAACACACTCAAATGTCATCTGATAATACGAGTCCCATGGACAAGTAGAGTAGTTCTTCAGAGGACAACTATTTTGGCAATCTTCAGTTCTGTATTGTTTTCAGAGATTAGAGTTAAGAATTATCTTTCAAGATAGCTATTAATGCATAAACTTACTGGAAGAAGAAATTAAAGATTTAATATTTTGCTTTTTATTATTTTCTAATGAACTCCCTGAAATTTTAGAAGCTGAATTTTCTGGAGCTATATCATTTAAAATACATAAAATTTTTTTGGTCCAAGATAGCTGACACCACACACACACACACACACACATACACACACACCCCCATGCACACACACAGATATCCATGCATACTTTTTTTTGTAAATATTTTTTAAGTTAATGAGAACAAAAATGATTTATGGATAATTGTAGTTGGGAGAACTAGAGAAGAAAAACACATCTGCCTGCAAATAAGGCAAATGTGTTATGATATTCTGTCAAACTTTTAAGAAAATACATATAACCATTTTGCAATCATGGAAAAAACATACATCACTTCTTAACTCAGTCTTGGAGAGGAGGACAACCCTACTGCCCACAGTTGGACAAGGTAAACATAAAACTAATCTGTAGATAACAATACCTTAAAGTAGATTGAAAAACATAATTAAAACCTAAATTATAATTATAATTAAACATAATGCATCATGACCAAGTGGAATTATCTTAGGAATAGAATGATCAATTGGGCAAATAAAATATTTTAGTAACTATTTGAATTGAGTGCATAGCACTATGGTTTTAACACTCAGTGATGAAAAAAATAATTTTACAAGCTATAACACAGATTGTCTATTTTGAAAAAAACTATAGAAAATATTATTAACATTTTGAAACTATAAAAATATTTTCACTGCAGTTATAAATAAACCAGAATAGTCACTATAATTTGCACTGTACAATTACTACAGTTTCTATCTAAAGCAACAAAAAAGTCTAATAAATACTTACAGTGTTACTTGCTACCAAAAATGTACAAAGAAAATAATTTCAAATTCAAATTTTTGAATTCAAAAATAATTCAAAATAATTCAAAAAAATCCAAAAATTATTATGATAACAAAATATGATGGTCTAATGCAAGAATAACATATGAGGAAATACGTGATTCTCCTAAATAGCAAGGATGACTCCAAATATACAATAGGCTAAAAGAATCACTGGTTAAAAAAAAAAAAAAAAAAAAAAAGAACTCTTAAATTCTGAACATATCTAAAAAGAAATGGATGGATATCGTAAACAGAAACTATAAATGTTTTCAAAATTCTTTTAATAAAACCTAAATAAATATACATCTATATCATGTACTGATATATCACAGTTCAAATCATCAAATTTTTATTTTGCTAGAAATGAACCATATAGTCAACAAAATCCTATTCAAATACTCAAAATTGATTTTAGGAAAACATGGTAATCTCCTCTACATGTATTCTAGAAAGGAATTGTTTAAAAATAAGAAAAGCTAATTTAATAATAATAAATTAGATGAAAATAAATATCCATTTCCCTATCAGAAATCAAAATATCAATATACTTTTTGATTAGCAAAGAATAAGAAATCATGGCTTCCACTTTTCAGTATTGAAATAGTTTGTCATATATTTAAAAGTTAAAAGCAAAAGAAAACAAAAACTAAAGCAAAAAAAAAAATAGTCATCTAACAAGAGAGACAGAGCCAGGGAGACAAAGAAATAGCCTAAATGTAATGCTCTCTTGAAAAACACTCAAGGCTCCATTGAAGGCATTCAAAGTCATAGTCCTCTTTATACTTTGAATCAATTCTGTGACTTCCATTCATTCCAAGGGATATAAGAACAAATCTTTGCTTTTCCTGTGAATGTAAAACCAGTTCCAAAAAGTGTTGAGGTGGTGTATCTTATGGTATACTAAATCATATAAAGTCATCCATACTATGATAGGAATTCAGTTTGGTAATCCCTAATTTCTTACTAATTGCCACTCTTGTATTTATAACATTCAACATGTCTTCACTTATTTTAAAAAAAGAAGAGCTGTATAAAAATTTGGACAAATAATACAATGTATAAGAATAGAATCCAGAAACATTTTTATGTATAAATAGGAATGTTGTCTTGTATATGAATTCATATGTAATAACTGTTTTTAAGCCTGGTCAAAGGAAGCAGTGGGAGGGGAAAGGAACAAAGGAATCTGTAATTGATTGTAATCAATTAGTTATAAATACTACTGCACTGAGACATGCCCATATGTAATCACATTTCTTTTTTAAAGTCCTGCATTTAAAGCTACTGGAAGGGGAGGGGGGAGGTTGGGGTGGAAGGAGGATAATTGGTGGGGTCCATCTTAGAAGGGTACAGGCGAAACTTACTAAATGTAGAATACAAATGTCTTCATATAGTCATTAAAAGGCCATGAGGGCTATATTAAACAGTTCGATGAAAACATTTCAGATTGTATATGAAGTGAGCACATTGTGCCCCATGACTGCACTAATGTACACAATTATGATTTAATAAAATAAATAAATAAAGCTACTAGGATTGTTGGCTCTCTATAAAAAGTTTTCCTAAAAAATACTGTACATAAAATACATTACAGATATAAATCTGATTTAAATATATTGAAGGAACTCAAGAAATTTCACTCCAAAAGATGACTACTTGGTTTAAAGATTATTTTGAATTAAGGTCCTTAGAAATTAACTGACCATTCATTGGAAGGGGCTTCGCCTCTATCTGCATAAAGCAGACTGACCTGATCAAAGGGGACAATTTATTTCCCTTCCTTTCCATGTTTTCTGAATACGTCCTCAGGAAGGAAGATCAAGAATGCAAACAGACCTGGCCCACAAATCATTTAAAACATAAGATCTGTCTCTCAGGTTAATTTACAAGTCAATCTGTTTCCCCACATTCATTTGCCCTCCTTAACAGCATTTGTTCCCCCCAAACAGAATTACCTGTATTCCTCATTCTCCCCCCCCTCAGAAAGACATGTATAAAAATATCTGAACTGCATTAGGATATTGGATAATCAATCTTGTGATTCTCCCCATGTGCATGGCATTTTGAAATAAATATTACTCTTACTAATTGACCTTAATTGTTGATCTTGAAGAAAGTACTTGCAAATATCTATTTTGATAAGGATAAATGTCAACAATGTATTAATTCCTTCAAATAAATTACAAATAAATACAAATAAATTACAAATTGACAAAGAATTTAATAGAATTCTAGACATGGAATATAAAAACTCAGCAATTTGGAAAAGCAGAAATAAAAGGATCACCAGATTCTTGAAAATATGATGTTAGAAACTTCCAATATTGAGGAAACAGTAAAAAAAAAAATCAGGCCGCAATTTTTTCCTTGAATTTGAAGATATTTAAATGAGCAATATCTTATCATAATTGATCATGTAGACTCATAAAGAATTTATAGAAAGCAATTTGACCATGGCTATCAAAATATAATATCCTTTGTCCCAATAAGTCATGTCTAGTCATTTATCACAAAAATAATATAGTTGAACTTTTGTGCAAAGATACGTGTTTATATGTTCCTTATATCAATGTTTTTAAGTTAAGATACTAGAAATAGTATAAACATCTAATAATGAGACAATAGTTAAATAAATTTTGAGATATCCAAACTGAGATTTAGGAGAACAGGTCTTCTCAAGGAAACCACAAGGATACACCTGCAGAGTCCTCTCCATGGTGACTTAGCTCTTGGGAATTTGCAAACTTAACTTCCTGGAACTTGGAAATTTCCAAGTTCTGTGAAATTCTGTAGTTATGCAGCGGCTGTAATAGCATCTCTTGCTTGATTCAAACTGGCCAATGAGAAGGGTTGGAATTTTTTTGACTGTCGATAAAAAGGGAAAGACCAAGCCAGTTGGGGATTACAGCCATTTGAAATTCTTCTATGTCTTAAGCTCCTGGCTGGTAAATAAAGCCCTTCCTCTTATAAACCTGGTGTTTGGGCACTCTTTCTCTCCACTGGGCCTCATCTTCTTGCAACAGTAGTACTATTAAAATTGGTGAGCCTCTTAAATCATGTATATCTTATTTAACAGATTGTGATATACACCCCCAAATGTAAACATACATAATTGCAGAGTTAGAGATCAGTCAACATTAACACCCTCACTTTTGACACCAATTTGAAGTTCAGAATTCACTAAGACCTTCTTCTATTTCAATAATTCTCTGGAAGACTTCACAGAAATCACTGGAGGTGTTATACTAAGCTGTGGTTTATTACAACAAAAGGGCCCAAATTAAAATCAGCCAAAGGAATGGATGTATGAGGTAGAATCCAGAAAATTCCTCATGCATAGTTTCTCTCCCATGCAGTTTCCAACATGCAGGCGTGTCAGAATAGTGCTAACTTTTCTACCAATGATATTGTAACAGAAAAAAAATGACTTGGGAAAAATGGCAAAAATGTTTTCTGGCTCTTTAAAACTTCCCTCCACCCGTTTTTTTTGTTTTTTTGTTTTTTTTTGGTAGGGACAAGAGTCTCACCTTATTGCCTTCTTTAGAGTGCCATGGTGTCACATAGCTCACAACAACCTCCAACTTCTGGGCTTAGGCGATTCTCCTGCCTCAGCCTCCCGAGTAGCTGGGACTACAGGTGCCCGCCACAACACCCGGCTATTTTTCTGTTTTACAGTTTCATGGAGGCTGGGTTTGAACCCGCCACCTTTGGCATATGAGGCCGGCGCCTTACTGGATGAGCCACAGGCGCTGCCCCTTCCCTCCACTTTTTTTTTTTTTTATAATTTTATTGAATCATAATTGTGTACATTGGTGCAATCATAGGGCATGATGTGCTTCATATACATTCAGAAATATTTTGATCGTACTATTACAGATAGCCTTCATGGCATTTTCTTGATCATTATATAAAGACATTGATACTCTACCTTTAATAAGTTTCACCAGTACCCTGCTAAGATGCACCTAGGTGTGTTCCCACTAATTGCCCTCCCTCCACCCAGCCTCCCCCCTCCCCTCCCCTCCCTTTCCCCTTTCCCTGTATTCCTGTGCTATAATTGGGTTTTAGCCTTCATATGAAAGCTATAAATTAGCTTCATATTAGGGCTGTGTACATTGGATACTTTCCTTTTGGAAAGATATTTGGAGAATACTTAGAGATCTAAAAATAGATCTGCCATTCGATCATATAATTCCTTTATTGGGTATATAGCCTGAAGACCAAAAATCACATCATAATAAAAATATTTGTACCAGAATGTTTATTGCAGCCCAATTCATAATTGCTAAGTCGTGGAAGAAGCCCAAATGCCCATCAACCCA
>CAUYON010025973.1:0-14774 GCA_963573935.1 Arctocebus calabarensis | reverse complement strand
ATTAGCTGTGGGTTTGTCATAGATAGCTTTGATCAGTTTCAGAAATGTGCCACATATGCCTATACTCTTCAGTGTTCTAATTAGAAAAGGATGCTGGATTTTATCGAATGTTTTTTCTGCATCTATTGAGAGGATCATATGATCTTTTTTTTTGCTTCTGTTAATATGGTGAATAATGTTTATGGACTTGCGTATGTTAAACCAGCCTTGCATCCCTGGGATGAAACCTACTTGATCATGATGTATGACTTTTTTAATGAGAAGCTGTAATCTATTGGCTGGGACTTTGTTGAGAATTTTTGCATCTATATTCATGAGTGAAACTGGTCTGAAATTCTCCTTTTTAGTTGGATCTTTTCCTGGTTTTGGTATCAGGGTGATGTTTGCTTTGTAGAATGTGTTGGGGAAAATTCCTTCCTCCTCAGTTTTTTGAAATAATTTCTGCAGTATGGGAATAAGCTCTTCCTTGAAGTTTTGATAGAATTCTTGTGTGAAGCCATCCAGACCAGGCAATTTTTTGGTTGGAAGATTTTTTTCTGTAATCTCAGTGCTTGAAATTGGTCTGTTCAGGAGCTCTATTTCTTCCTGGCTAAGTCTAGGGAGAGAGTGTGATTCCAAATATTGATCCATTTCTTTCATTTCACATTGTCAAATTTCTGAGCATAGAGTTTCTGGTAGTATTCAGAGATGATCCCTCTTTTATTTATTTATTTATTTTTGGAACAGAGCCTCAAGCTATCACCCTGGATAGAGTGCTGTGGCATTACAGCTCACAGCAACCTCCAATTCCTGGGCTCAAGTGAGTCTCTTGCCTCTGCCTTCCAAGAAGCTGGGACTACAGGTGCCCGCCACAACGCCCGGCCATTTTTTGGTTGGAGCCATCATTGTTGTTTGGCAGGCCCAGGCTGGGTTCGAACCCACCAGCTCAGGTGTACATGTCTGGCATCTTAGTCTGTTGAGCCACACACACCAAGCCAGAGAGATGATCTCTTGTATTTCTGTGGCTTCAGTTGTAATTTCCCCTTTATCATTTCTGATTGAGGTTACTAGAGATTTTACTTTTGTATTTCTAATTAGTCTGGCCAAAGGTTTATCTATTTTATTTATTTTTTCAAAAAACCAACTCCTTGTTTTACTTTTCTATTTCTAATTAGTCTGGCCAAAGGTTTATCTATTTTATTTATTTTTTCAAAAAACCAACTCCTTGTTTCATTAGTTTTCTGAATGATTCTTTTGTTTTCAATTTCATTGATCTCTGATTTAATTTTGGCTATTTCTTCTGCTGGGTTTAGGCTTAGATTGTTCTTCTTTTTCCAGTTCCATAAGATGGCTTGTGAGTTTGTTGATGCACCACTCTCTTTCTGTTTTTTGGATGTAGGTATCTAAAGTGATAAATTTTCCTGTTAGAACTGCTTTTGTAGTATCCCACAGGTTTTGATAGCTTGTGTCTTCACTGTTGTTATGCTCAAGGAAGTTAATGATTTCCTGTTTTATTTCTTCCTGCACCCAACTGTCATTCAACAGAAGGTTGTTTAATTTCCATGCCTTTGTGTGGAGTTGAGTTCTACCTTTAGTGCCTTCTTGTCTGAGAAAATACAAGGTAAAATTTCAATTCTTTAGATTCTGTTAAGGTTTGTCTTGTGTCCTAGGATATGGTCAATTTTGGAGAATGTTCCATGGGCCGATGAGAAGAATGTATATTCTTCATCTGTGGGATGGAGTGTTCTATATGTGTCTATCAAGCACAGTTGTTCTAGGGTCTCATTTAAGTTCCTTATATCTGTGTTTAGTTTCTGTTTAGAGGATCTGTCCAGCTGTGTAAGAGGAGTCTTAAAGTCCCCTGTTATTGTGGTATTATAGGATATCATATTGCTCAGACTGAGTAAGGTTTGTTTCAAGAATCTAGGAACATTTAAGTTGGGTGCATAAATATTTAGAATTGAAACGTCTTCTTGTTGTATTTTTCCCTTGACCAATATAAAGTGACCGTCTTTGTCTTTTTTGACGTTAGTTGCTTTAAATCCACATGTATCTGAAAATAAGATTGCAACTCCTCTTTTCTTCTGAATTCCATTTGCTTGAAAAATTGTCTTCCAACACTTAACTCAGAGTTTTAATTTGTCTTTTGAAGCTAGGTGTGTTTCCTACAGACAGAAAAGGGATGGCTTGTGTTTTTCAATCCAGTCAGCTAATCTATGCCTCATGAGTGGGGAATTCAAGCCATTCACATTTTTTGAGGTAATTGATAAGTGTGGTAGTGTTCTATTCATCTTATTTTGTGAGAGTCAGTTGCTTAGTTTTATCTTTTGCATCAGTGTGGAAGTTAGGCTCTGACCTTTAATTTCTGAGTTCTTATATTGCTGCTGATCCATTGTGAATGGTCAGTGTATGAACAGGTAGAAGTATTTCCTTTACAGCTGGTCTTCTTGTGGTGAATTTTCTCAATGTTTGTGTATCAGTAAATGATTTGATTTCTCCATCAATTTTAAAACTTAGCTCAGCAGGATATAGAATTCTGGGCTGGAGATTGTTCTGTTTAAGTAGATTAAAGGTAGATGACCATTGTCTTCTTGCTTGGAAAGTTTCATTAGAGAAGTCTGCAATCACCCTAATAGATTTGCCCCTATAGGTCAACTGGCACTTATTCCTGGCAGCTTGAAGAATCTTTTCTTTTGTCTTGACTTTGGACAGATTCATCACAATGCATCTTGGGGAAACTTGGTTAGAGTTCAGGCGACCTAGGGTCTGATATCCCTTTGAAAGGAGAGTGTCAGAATCTTTGGTTATATTTGGGAAATTCTCATTTATAATATTCTCTAGTATGGCTTCTATTCCCCTTGGAGCATTCTTCTTCCCCCTCTGGGATACCTATAATTTGTATGTTTGAACACTTCATAGAGTCCCATAATTCTGCCACTGAACGTTCTGCTTTCTCTCTCTTCTTTTCTGCCTCTTTAACTATCTGAGTTATCTCAAAAGCTTTGTCCTCTACCTCTGAGATTCTTTCTTCTGCATGGTCTAATCTGTTGTTGATACTTTCTACTGCATCTTTAAGTTCTCTAATTGACTGCTTCATTTCCCTCAGCTCTGCTGTATTCTTTTTATATTCTTCATTGCATTCATCTCTTAATTGATTCTGTTTTTGGATTTCCTTTTCCACTTTATGAGCAGTTTCCTTCATTGTTTCCTTTATTTCCTTGATTGTTTTCATCATCTGTATTCTAAATTCCCTTTCTGTCATTTCTAACATTTTCTTATAGGTGTAATCCTCTGCAGTAGCTACCTCACAATCCCTTGGTGGGGGGGGGGTTGCTCTGGACTGATTTTTCATGATGCCAGGAGTTTTCTGCTGATTCTTCTTCATGAGTGATTTCTTTTATCTGTTTCCTTGCCCTAATTTTCCTTTCACTTCCTTCTGCTCTTTAAATTGCCATGCCTCTGGACTAGGGTTTAGATGAGTCCTTTTGGTACAGGACCAGAAGGATGAGATGACAGAAGAGCAAGAAGGGAAAAAAGAAAGAAAAGAAAAGAAAAGGAAAAGGAGAAAAAAGAGGGGGTGGGTAGAAGCAACTATTGACAAAAAGAAGAGAGGCACAGAAAGAGGGGGATGGGAGCAATATAGGTGTACAGTAGGGGACTTTGACCCAACCTTAAGGACCCCCAGCCTCTGGCAGTGCTGGGTTGGTTGGTTAGGTCAGTAGCTCTTTGCCAGCCTATTTGGATACAGTACCCCACCTCCACCAAGTAGAGAGGAAAGACAAAAATGCAATAAATCAAACCAAACAAACCAAATAAAGCAAATCAAAAACTTTATGTGATAAAATTGGGGGAAAAGCCAATTAATAAGGGTAGAAACACTAGCAAAAATTAAGTTCTAATTGTTGAAAAAGGCAACAATGGAAAATTATATTTAAACTAGAAAAATGAAAAAAGAAAAGAAAGAAAAAAGAAAAGAAAAATCTTTAAGGAAAATGTTGAAATTAAAAACAAAATAACAATAAAACAAACAAACAAAAACCCAAAACAAAACAAAACCAAAAACAAAGCAATATATGTATCTTGCTGAATATTATCTGGGCAAGAGGTGATCTTCTGGGGTGTAATATGTTAATCACAATGTTGAAACAGCTGTACAAAAAGGAGACTGGAGGCCTCTAATGATTTCTCAAACCCACAGGGTGGAGAGCCTAAATCCTCCTCAGCCTGCTTAGAAGGCACTTTAAATTGCTAACTTGGGCTAAGCAGAAGCTTTCCCAGGAAAGCACTTGTCCCTGGGATCACTCCTTAAGTGGCTATCCACTTATCCAGTGTACAAAACCCAGTCTCACCCTATGCCCCTGAGGGCTAAGGTTGCAAGGCGTCTCAGTCCCCACCTTTAGGCTGCTCAGTCACTAGATTACTCGCTCCCACTTGATGCTTATTCTGTGACCCTGAGGGTGGAGCTTGCCAGGGAAGTTCTCCCACAATGGCTCCACACAGTCAGCAACCAAATACTGGTAGCTCCATCTCGCTTGGTGGCTCAGTCTGGGCCTGAGACAATACTCAAAGACCTCCACACTCTTGCCCAAGTTCTCCCAAAGTAGTTCAACTGAGTGCCAAGTCCAAAAAAATCCCTAACAGCTCACAGGTAAGGCCTTTCCAGTTTGCAATCTCACTGCTGCTATACCTATAGTTGCCGGCAGGATTAGACTGAATGAACACACGCAACCACTTGCCAGATCTCCACTGCTTTTGCCTTCTTCAGGGGGTCCAGAAGTCTCATGCCGTCTCCCTGGGTCCCCAAAGGGATGTTTCTGGGCAGATCCCACCAGCAAGAGATGCCTGAAGTCTTCTCTCCCCAGTCTCACCATACCCAGTTGCAAGGAAGCTGTTACTCAGCTGCCATCTTACTCCTTCCCCCCACAATTAATGATTCTTAAAAAAAATTAATGCTTAAAGAATCTTAAAAAAAAAACAAAAATTTTGTTGTGTATCATCAACATATAAGAGAATAGTCTCTACGCTTGTCATCATCTATCTTCTTTAGAGAAGGTTTCATCCATCTCTCTTGGCCGGTGATATGAATGAAGATTGTTGGCCTTTTTTATGTTGATTAATTTGAGTTCCCTGTAGATCCTAGTTATCAAGCTTTTGTCCGATTCATAATATGCACAGCTGTTTTTGAAGGCTTCCTTTGCTAACTTACATCAGGGGTGAAATTTTTATAAACGTTTATAAAATGAAAATACATTTCTTAGACCTACTTGAATTGTTGTTTCAGTTAGAAGCCCAGAAGATAACTAAAAATTAAGAAAAGTGAAATGGTGCAGAATAAAGAGTTATTTCATACAAGGATACAATAGGAAGATGAGATTTCTTCAGTTTAGAAAGAAAAAAGGCTGAAAGGAATAGAACTGAACTTTGCGAAATCATGAAGGATGTGATTAGGTTGTTACAAACCATCTTTGAAACTTGGAAAGAATTCAACTTGGAATGAAATTGTATAACCAAGCTCCTTAAACTCCTATATATGGATGCAAGGAAATGATTATGTAATATGTCAATATTTAATATGTAAAATATTATTTATATAACAGAGCACATGAAAAAGAGCCCTGGCGTAGAATTGAAGCGTGATTTTAAAACATGATTTCAAGTATGATGCATTCTTGTTAAGTTATTGAAGAAAAGTAAATTGTTTGGAATACAATTCTAAATGTCTTAGCACCTGAGAGGACAGCCGTATCTTCTTACAACATATTTCTTGGTACCATTTTCAGAGATCAAATTCTGGGTTAGATAGACCACCCTTCTTTCCCAGTGTGTAATTTATACCTTAAAGAGCTACAAATAAGTAAAGACTCAGACTATTTATAAATTTAGAGAAATATTTGCTTTCCTTAAATATCTGTTTTATGCAGGAATGTATTATAACATATATTGGCGTCCACCAGCATTTTAGGAAATACCTTTTAAAAGTTCTCAAGATTTTGAAAATCAAAGAATTTTTTATGGAAAGAGGAATAAAACACTTTCATTCAGCACATGTTCATTGAACCCTTCCTGTGCATCAGATGTAGGTAGTACAGAAATGGATATGCGCTAAATAAGTACATACATCAAACCATCATCCTTGGAGATTTTACAGTCTACTATGGTCGAGAAAGGTTGCAGTATGATACACAGATGTGCCTGCATTGCTGTGGAGACAGGATGGAGTGGCTGACCTCTGAACTTAAGGATGAGTTCTCGTTTTACAGGGTGAAGAAAGGCATAGGTGGCAGGAAGATATTTCAGGCAAATGATATAGTCTGAAAAAAAAGGAATGATATGAACTTCAAAATGAACTTGTGTATCTTTGTTTATTTACTGTTTTATTTCTTAGAATAAATTTTTCGAAATTGGATTTCTGGATCAAAGAATAAAAAAAAGAAAAAACAGAAAATTATGCAGCCACTGTGTAAGACTACTTGCCAGTTTTGTGCAAAGGTCAGTGTAGTTGTACTTTATCACTCCAGTATTGCATTACTAAGTACTTACCAGAAGGTTTACAAAATTTGTGGCCATACAAAAGTCTGCGTGTGAATGTTTATAACAGTTTTATGCATAATCACTGAAAGTTGGAAGCAATCATGGTGTTCTTCCATATTAGAATGGATAAACAAACTGCAGTACATCCATACAATGGAACACTATTCAGGGATAACAAGAAACAAGCTGTTAATTCATACAACAACATAGATTAAGTTTAAAAGCAAATGAAAGAAGTCAGACCCCAAAGACTATATATTGTATGATTCCATTTGTTCTTGAAAATTATAGGAATGAAACAGTTGGAGGTGCCAAGGATTGAGCCAAGAGTTGGGGAGAGGTTGATCACAAATAGATGCACAGGGCACTTTTAGCGTTAAGGAACCATTCTGTATTGTACTGGCATTAGATGCATACTTGTTTATATTTGCCAAAACCCATAGATCTGTACATTACAAAGATTGTGACCAATAAAAGCAAATTAACATATACACATACATTTTTCTAATGCACACAGCTCCCAGTAGCATCATCCCAGCATGGAATGCAGACTGAGACATGAAATTAATTGTATTGCAAAGGTGAACACTGAAAGAGCTGATGAGAAAAGGAACAGACCTAAGGCACCTAAGGGTGAAATGTAATCTGCAAATACTGTCTTTGACAAGAGATGAAGAGTAACGCTCCCATGATGTTATGTGGATGTCATATACTTTCTAATATAATGTTATGAGAAAGGCACACTTTACCTCTATTATATTCTTTTCGCAAACTCCAACATAAACCCAATCTAATCATGTAAAAACCATGAAACCAAGCCAGAGTGGTGACATTGTACTGGGTAATTGGCCAGTGCTTTTCAAGACTGTCAAGGTCATGAAAAACAAGACTGAGAAAGTGTCATAGATCAGAAGAGACTAAGGAGACATGAGAGTTAAATGCAATGTGCTGTCCCGGACTGGATGCTGGAACAGAAAGAGGACATTAATGAAAAACCTTGTCAAATGCAAGTAACATCTGGAGTTTAGTTAATGGTGATATACCAATGTAAGTTTCTTGGTTTTAACAAGTGTATCGTGGTAATATATGCAGTTGAATGTGGGAGAAACTAGATGAGAGGAATATGGGAACTCTATACCATCTTTGAAACTTTTCTTATTCTAAAATATAAAGCTTTGTCTTGAACAGATTTATGATCAAAGCTTTAGAATTTTTTGAAATACTTTATCATATAATTTTCAAGAAATAAACATTTTCATATATCACTTCATTATTATACCTAAGAAATTTAATAATGATTCAGAAGTAAGTGCCATATAGTCAATATTCAGAGGGCCTAATTATCCCAGCATGTCTATAAAAGCTGTCCCCTCAATCCAGGTTATAATTCAGAATGAAATCTAGGGTCATGCATTGCATGGGATTGTTACGACTCTTCCATCTTATAAACCTTCTAAAGATTATTTTAAATGGCTTTTTAGGGAACTTTCATTATAATCACATTTTTGAAGAGTCTAAACTAGTTATTTAAAACGTTCTTCCTTCTGGATTTGTCTTGTTTTTTCATGACTGGAATCAGGTAAAGGTCTTTTGCAAAAATACCACCTATTGGATGTTGTGTGTTATATCAAAAATCATATAGTGACAGTTTTTCCCAGTGTTGGTGGTGTTAATTCAGTATGAACACTTGGCCTGCTAGTTCTGTCCATTATAAAGGACAGAACTTTTTTTAATTTTTATTTTGACAAGCTGTGGGCTATTAATTTGAGAAAGTCTTTATAACCATTCTTCCGTGTTTGGTTTACAGTGTTTTATCTACAGATTCATGATTTTTTAAAAAATTCAGTGTGGCCGGGCGTGGCTCACGCCTGTAATCCTACCACTCTGGGAGACCAAGGCAGGTGGATTGCTTGAGCTCATGAGTTCAAGACCAGCCTGAGCAAAAAGTGAGACCCTGTCTGTAATTAAAATAGAAAAACTGGGGCAAGAGGATTGCTTGAGCCTGAGTTGGTGGTTGCTGTGAGCTATGATGCCAAAGCACTCTACTCAGGGTGACAGCTTGAGTTTCTTTCTAAATAAATAAATATAAAAATTCAGTGTGTTATAATACATTTCTGTATTTTTCATGATCAGATGGTGGCAGAGGTGTCCCTGTATGTGCTGTGGTGGTAGTGTTCCTCTTCATTTTCGTTTTTTTTCTCCTTTTGCTCTCTAGGGCATGAGATGTTACAGACTCAGTTTATACTCCTCCAATCTCAGGCTTATAATCAACACTGGTTGTTGTTGTTTTGGGTATTTTTTTTCTTTTTAGTGATAATGGAATTTAGAAACCAATATCCTGTGTATTGTCACTTCCTAGTTAATAAATATATATGTTTTTAAAAGTCATGAGTTTACTGGTTTCCCACATCAATATGTTTCTTCATTTCCTGTCTTCAAATACGTACAAAATACAGTAGAACCTTTGTAAGTTGCACCAAAGGGACCGTAACAACCTGGTCAGTATATGGAGTTGGTCAACATAAGGAACTAGGTCTATTGTACACATTTACACCTGTGGCGTGTGTTCTGCTCTGTGAACATGAGGTCAGCTTGAGGTGGTCAGTGAAGGGAGGTGACCAACTGTAAGGGTTCTACAGTAGTTTCAGGAATATCAGAACCACTAGTTACAATGAACTTACGTGGAAAAGTTCAGTATTTCTTTGCCCTTCTTTTTCTCCTTAGAGTATATTCCAATAAGTGTTCATTTCTTATTTCTAACATTTCTAACTATTGTGTTCAAAAAGTAACCCAGTGCAATAGAAGACGAAGTTTCTTATTGTTATTCCAATAGGGGAAAACCACTGAAGAAACTGCAGGATCAGTCCTTACAGAGATTTTCATCAACAAATCTGTCAAATAATAGTTTTTGTTGAAGCAGCTAACTAAAAGTCTCATTGATTGGTTTTCTCAAACTGCTTGAGACTGACTACACTCACTTCGTAAGCAGCTTTAGGAGTTGGAGGTGTTTATATCCTCTATCCCAGACCCTCCCCTATCAATAGAGCAAGGTGAAAGAAAAGTTCTGTTTTCTTTTCTAGTTCTCTGTCATTTTGTTGGTTTAATGGTTACTGTTACCTCTTATGATTCAAATTTAATCCCATTTAATTCACTGAGGATGATAGTAACGTTCCATTTTTAGACAGGGAACTATGAGTCACAATGGTTAAGAATCCTCTCAGCAAGCGTAAGAGTTAGGATTTGAACTCAGGTTTTTCAACCCTAGAGTGTGTTCCCTAAAACCAATGTTTTTCAACCTTTTTTAATCTCACAGGACACTTGTACCTATAGTTAAACTTCCCTGACACACTTAAATTATGCTGATCCAAAAGAGTAAAAAGATATATATACTTAAAGTGCCATGAATGTCTTTTGAAGATAATTTAATCAAATACTTAAAAACCATTTTTTAAGATCCTTAAGATCCACTAAGATCCTTTCACGGCACACCAGTTGAGAATCATTTCCCTAAACCATCATTAAATGGCTACACCTGATAAGATGAGGACGCTTGTTAGTGTTTTGCTGATTATGATATAGGAAAATTTAATTTTATGAGTTTAAGCACGAATCAGGTATTAAAGCTAAATCATTTTATACGTCATGGACATTTTATAACATTTTATACAATGATCTGAATCTTTTTATAGTACCCGCTAGCTGCCAGCATACTTTTATTTGTGAGTGAATTACTGTAAGATATACTCCTGGTAACTAATTAACTTGTTGAATGGTATTATTGAGCACAAAATATGTTTTGAAGGTTTCACTGAAATAATGTTGTAGTTTTAGAAGTGTTGCTGTATAAATATTATCTCTAGCAGTTGTTACAAAAAGAATTGCCTGAGGGACATTTTTGAAAAGATTCATGTTCTGGGCTCAAGTTTTTCATTTAGTTAGTTTGCAGTGAGCACATATGCAGAAAGGACTGTTTTAAACTCTTCCCAGGAGATACTAACGTATATGTGCAGTGTGTAAGCACTGGTGCAAATCCAGTCATTGCTACTGATGTGCAGAAATGTTCAGAGCCAGTGACTAATATGATGAAAGGGAGAAAACGTATCATAGCACCCAGCTTTGTGAAATGATAGGTCTTATTTACATAGGCTTTGGGCAGTTGAAGGTTATGTTTTTTGGCAAGGGCTTGGCATGCACATTTTGTTTGTGGATGGCAGATGCAAATACCTATTTATGGAAGTGAAGGTGGCATATGGAGATTTTTCATTTGACTTGGTGGCCAACCTTCCACCTGGTGCGAAGGGAATATCTGGAGGTAGAACTGAGATTTTTCTCAGGAAACAATTATGAGTATGTCCTAGCAGATAAATAGCTGACCAGCCAAGCACCCTAAAGTATGCAGCTTATCGTAAGTAAGATGTTTTTATCCTGAAAAACTTAAAAAGCAAGGCTTACTTAACATAGCTAAATACTCGTAAACATCGAATAATCCTGTGAGACACCTATTTGTGGACCATGCACTTTGAGTTGCATCCTTCAGAATGAATTATTGTATAATACACTCCAGGTAACTATTTAAGTTGCCAAATGGCATTCTTGAGGACCAAAGAAAAATGGGGGGGAGGGCAAGATCACTTTTTATTTTTAGAAGCATTTCTACAATGATGTTCTTTCTCAGCAGAGTGTATGAATGGACCAATAATGTATTGTCCATTCATACTCTCTGAGTTAAAGGCCTTCTTGCTGCATTTCAGCCTGTATAAGACGGTGCTGATTCCTCTGCCTCCATGGGGTTGGGGAGAGCATACACATCAGAGAATCTTATTTTCCTTTTCAGAGTGATGGGGCCAGAGCATCTTTTTTTTTTCTGATTTGATTAAATAACATTCAAGCTAGCAAAAAGATAAAAAGTTCACTCACCTCTTAAATATACATTTTGAGAGCAATAACATTCCTGAAATTGTGGTTTTCATTTTACATATTTCTCTCTTTTTTTTCTACGTGTACATCAGTGCAAGATTTTTTAATGTGGACACGTGCAACCAGAATGGGGACTGAAGATTCCATTCTTGGCAAGGGAAAACACACCCAGGAAAAGGGAAAAACAGAGAAATAAGCTGAGCAAGGTGGAATAAAAAATTTTCGGTCAGTACACGCCATCAGGGCGTCTGCTCCACAGTGAGGTAGTGAGGGTTAACCTCCTCCCAGGAACCTGTGTGTGGGACCACAGACAGGAGGCTGGCCCCACGCAGGCTCAGGTTTGGATTCCGCAAGGCTGCCAGACCCTTAAAGTTAGTGTTTATACATGGAATAAGAACTAACGTGCTTACTCAGAGAAACTGCTAAGTGAGCAAATAGCCTTCAATAAATGCTGAGTGGAACAAGCACTCAGGGAGGGTCATGCACTGTGAACCCCACAAGCTAGTGATGGTCCCCTGTATTTCCCACTTTCGAAAGCTCTATTCTGTGGTCCTCTCTCTTTACCTCTTGCCACTTTTAACTTTATTTTTCTTCAGCTGATCGGCACCAGCTCCACAGGTCTTAAAGGCCCCTGCCCCCAGTGTGGGCCCCCGGCAGAGATGCTCATACCTAATAACTCAAAGCAAAACTCTTCGTATTTGTTTTACAAATGTAAATACTATTTGAAAACACCAGGTGATAGTTAATTTCATATACACTTGAATATATTAAGATAAATTAGCCTTGCTGAACTGATTATTCCTTTGACACAAACTATTGTCTTTCAGCTTATTACATTTTAATGCAGCAAGTAAAAATTAGCTTAGATATTTGTCTTTTCTGTCTTACCTCTTCTGTTTGCTTTATTAAGCATAGGAAGAGACCTGTCTGAGGAGATAGAGATGTATAATTTTTGTTTATTTCTGAAACCTGACAAGAGAAACTATGTAGTGACATTTCAGACAGCTGTTTTCTTGGGAGAAAGATACTGTCCTAAGAATTGTAATTCACCAGGAAGTCTGTTTTGTTTTATTTTGTTTTTTTAACCTTTTCTTGTCTTTCTTGTTGTACTGGATATATCATTTTTTTCCTGTTTATATAGTTCTAGTTAAGTTGAATTCTCTATGAGTTTTTCATTTATATAATTTTTTTTACCTTTTCATGTCTTTCTTGTTGTACTGGATGTATCCTTTTTTCCTATTTATATTATTCAAGTTAAGTTGAATTCTCTATGCGTTTTTCATTTATATTAAAATTTTTAGGAGCTACATTAATTCTTTTAGCCACATAGTAAGCTCAGTGTACTTTTAGCTGGGTACCCCATGCATAAAACTGGCCCATAGAGTTCAAAAATTCTATTCATTGACTAGTTTATAGGTAGTCATCATACAATTTCTAATTTCAACCCACAAAATAATAGATCTGGAATAAAGATATTTTATTGAGTAATTAATTTTAATAATTTTTCACAAATAATTATAAGGTTAAATGAATAAAAATCAATTAAGGCTTTTTCTTAACTCAGACTAAATTTATATTAAGGATTTTAAAAGACTTTTCAGCAGTATATATCTCTGTATGAGTCAAAAAGTACTATCGATGTTGCTAGTGAGATCATAATTGTAGTTACTTTTCTTCAGTTTGAAAGCAAAATTGAATACTCAGTTTTATTGAAATAGCCCTGGATACTGCTGCTATAGCTAGCAAATCAATACCCACGTGCACCAAATGGAATGGAAATCCTGTTGCATTTCATACGTGTCTATCTTAACTCACCATCCACAGGAGACTTTTATTTTTGTTGTTGTATCAAGTGATATAGCTTTTCTGAAATGGAAAACCACAGAAATGTTCTCCTTGCTGTTTAATCACCTAATCATTTAGCGATTCCTCAAGAGACATTATAGTCTAATCTAAGTCTCCGTGCCAGTGGGACAGAAGCAGGGTCTCAGATAGGCGAAGAGCCAGACGTAACTCATAGAAGATGCAAATCTTTTATAAATATTTTTTTTTCTAGCAGCAGTTAATTACGTGTGGCTTGAATCTTGTGCTGTGAAGTGTCATAGTGATGACTTTGTCTTTCTTAATCTGATTTTGAAAGGAAGAAGACTGGATAACATGTATCAGTTAGTTGTTCGTCAGTCCCTGGAGGAGCTGGTCAGGGCAGAGGTAAAATGCAGAAGTGTCTCCAACCATCTCACCACCGAAAGGAGACAGCAAGTTACACGTGGGCGTCTTCCTCGGTGGTTTCATGTGGGTGATTATTGTCCCAGAAGCTGATGTTTCACTATTTCCTCAGAACAATAGAGGCCTCCCTCTGACCCAAATAGAACAAATATTAGACGCATTTACAAGTCCCTTATTTCCTATAGGGATATATAATTTCTCCCTGTGGTTTCAATGTGCACTTATTGACAACTTATACTAATGATACTGGGCATCATTTTGTGTGGTTACTTGCCGTCTGTACCTTTTCTGTGACCAAGAATCTGTCCAGATAATTTCCCCAATTTTTAAAATAATTGCTTGTTCTCTTATTTTTGAGTTTGGAAATATCATAATAGACCTCCTGTATCAGATTATATGATATAAATATTGTTTTCCAAGTCTTTGGCTTATCTTTTTATCCTCTTAACAATATTTTTCAAAGAACAGAAGATTTTAATGTTGAAGTCCAATCTACAATTTTGTTCTTAAGTTGGCTAATGCTCTTGGTGCCATATCTAAAAAATATTTGCCAATCTTAAAGCCATAATTTTCCTGTGTTTTCTTCCACAAGCTATATGGTATTCAATGTTTGCATTTACTCTTTGACTTACTGTTAGTTAACTTTTGTATCTGGAGCTACATATAAATCAAAGTTTTTGTTTGTTTGTTTGTTTGTTTGTTTTTGATATATGAATAGCCAATCGTTCTGGCCAAATTTGTTGAAAATACTTTTTCCAGAGAATTTATTTAGCACCTTTGTTGAAAATCCATTGTTTATATTTCTGCAGGTCTATTTTTGCACTTTCTATTTTATCTCCTTTGTCTATTTTGTCTTGCTGCCAACACCATACTACCATGATTATTATCGCTTCATAATAAGTCTTGAAATCAAGTAGTGGTTGCCTTCTAACTTTGTTCGTTTCTTCCCCCCAAAGTTATTTGGCTACTCTAGGACTTTTTTTTTTTTTTTTATTGAATCATAGTTGTGTACATTAGTTCAACCATGGGGTACAGTGTGGGGGCTTCACATGCAATCTGAGATATTTTATCAACTTGATTGACATACCATTCATGATATTTTCTCGTTTACTATATGAAAA
>CAUYON010025972.1:0-37468 GCA_963573935.1 Arctocebus calabarensis | reverse complement strand
AGTGCTGTGGCATCACAGCTGACAGCAACCTCTAATTCCTGGGCTCAAGCGAGTCTCCTGCCTCTGCCTCCCAAGTAGCTGGGACTACAGGCGCCCGCCACAACGCCCGGCCATTTTTTGGTTGCAGCCGTCATTGTTGTTTGGCGGGACCGGGGGCTGGATTCGAACCCGCCAGCTCAGGTGTACATGGCTGGCGCCTTAGCTCGTTGAGCCACAGGTGCCGAGCCAACAAAGATAATTTTAAAAGATCTTGACAGCTTAAATGAGTTGAATCTGAAAATTCAGAGGGGATGTATGTTCTCAAATTCTCCACATGGTCCCCTCTCACAGGTACTGTGATATTTAGCTGTCTCCTCAGGTTTGGACTGATGAGCACTGCTCACTGGGGTGAGCCTTACCAGCCAGGCTGTGGGTCACTGGCTGACTGCCCTGGCAGACGCTGCGCCCAGTGGGGTTGTACAGTGTATCAGCAGACAGCTTACAGAATGGACTACAAGGACAAATAGGATTTTTTTATTTTTATTTTTTGTATAAACTTTTAAATGTTTATGTATTCAAAACTATGATGAACTGATTTCTTTTGATTTTCTTACGGAAGTTTATTACTGTGGGTAAGAATGTGTCACACTGCCTGGTTCTTACTGTCTTTTACTATTTATATATTTTCTTGGTTAAGTTATTTAACTTCTTTTTGCCTTAGTAAAATAAAGATAGCTATTCTATTTATTTTATAGGCTTGTCATGCCCTAAATAATACACACAAAGCATCTAGCCAAGTGCCTGGCACATAATAATTTTCAACAAATGTTCACTCTAGCATTAACAATGATGTTAATAATAATATGATAATGCCAATAAGTAATATCTTCCTCATTCTATTTGGTTTTTTGTTTGTTTGTTTGTTTTGATATTTTTGGAGGCAGAGTCTCACTATGTCACTCCCAGTGGAGTTCCACAGCATTACAGCTCACAGCAACCTCAAACTCTTGGGCTTAAGCGATTCTCTTGCCTCAGCCTCCCAAGTAGCTGGGACTACAGGCGCCCACCACAAAGCCTGGCTATTTTTTGTTTTTGTTTGTTGTAGTTGTCACTTTTGTTCGAACTCACCAGCCTAGTGTATATGGCCGGCGCCCTAACCAGTGAGCTATAGGTGCCAACCCCCTCATTCTATTTATTAAAGAGGAATTTTGACCAACAAAGCCATGGAGCCAACAACTCCCTCTCACTCTGCATCCATACAACTGATTTGGGACCCAGTAATGGGATATAACATTTCTCCCTGTTAACTAGTATTTGGATTCAACGTGTTAAGAGATTTTAAAATCCCATTTCTTTTCATCAAATGTATTTACTATCTCTCCCAGGTTCATGTCATCTGCACATTTTATGGGCATACATTTCATAAAAAATGTTCATGGGGGCACACACCCTGACAAACCTACCCAACCTCAACCACGAACCAACAGGTGTTGCTTTTCAGTATACAGGAGGATAATATGGATGACTGTGGCATGCTGTCAAAGTCCTGAGAGTCCACTAACACTGCCTACTGCATTTCCCTTCCTACCAGCCCAAAGTACTGTGATGACTATATTCGCATTGGTCTTAGACTATTCCCTTTGTGATAGATTCTAGAATCTTTCCTGGTGTATATATGAAGCTCAGATGTCACTTAAAAATTATAATGACATAGGGGAGTCTGTCATTAGCCTAGCCTTCTGAAAACTCTCCTTGTATAATACTTCAAAGACCAGAGTGTCAACTCTCTCGACTGTGAGAACGTATCTGTGTGCAGGAGGGACCATGTGGACTCAGAGAGAGAGGGGACTTCTTCCAATTTCTTGTCCCAGGTATGTCGGTTTGCTCATTAACATAAATAGTTTTCTATATCTGAAGAGCATTCTTCTTGAGAGACAGAGGACCAAAATCAAATAAAAAAGCTGATGATTTTTCTCCCCCCATTATCTAATAGCAATTTATTACAATCCTAGCTGTTTCTTAGTATTTCATTTTTAATTTCAAAACTGTCCTTCTCAACCTATGACACTATTCTAATCTTCAAGTAGTTGTCTGTTGGCCGCAAATGACCTGGTATATGATATAAGTATCCAAACAAAACTAGATGTAGGAGATGGGTGCTGTACTTTATTAATTCCTTCACACTGCATTTCCGATCCAGGCACTAAGAGCCTTGTCAGACCTGTAACTTGATAAAAGGCAGAGGCCGTGTATCCTGTTTTCTGAAATGGAACTATTTTATAAGAATCTTTTATTTTTTATTATACCTTATAGAATTAAAAGGAGAGAGAGAGAAAGAGAAGAGAGTCATTAGAGAAGACTGGCCTTTTACACGGCACTAGGAACTCCCATGTTTATTAAATACAGTCTTATGGAGCAGTAACATTCATTGCACTCAAACCACTACATTCTGGCTTTCAAAATAAAACTGTCCATAAGCTATTAATGTCTAAAGCCATTGTTCAAATGAGCGACTCTTCAAATTCTGATCCAAAAGAACACAGCAGTTGAAATCAACCAACTCAAAACATCCTTTTTGGCTCTTGTTGTCTCCTTTTATGATGCCTTTAAATCACAAATAACACTTTATAGTCTTTCTTTCTCCAATGAAGTATCCACCTTTCCTATTATTCTTCCTGTTAGTTTTAAAAACTAATGTAACAGAGCTTTGGTTATACTAGCTTCTGTTGGGAATACAATGTATATGGCAAGTAGATGCTTTTTAACTTTAAAAGGTACCTGAGCTATGGAGCAACAAACATACTTCCCAGCTTCCTACAGAGAATGGCCATAGTATCTACCTTATTCCTAAAGAATTTATAATTTTTCTACTATTCATCTTCTTAAAAAAAAAAAATTAAAACCTTTTGTAGAACAGATGGGGATATTACAAAACAGTATAGTATTATATTTCAGAAATTCTGGGTATTTAGTATCCCCACATGTCCACTGACCTTGAAGCATGCACCTGTAAGCAGACTCAGATATGGCATAGATGTGTGGAGGCATCTCATGACGCTTCTTTCCTCTGTACATTTCAATAATATTCTCAGAGTAAATTGGAAGATTCTTGTAAGGATTTATGACTACACAGAAGAGTCCAGAGTAAGTCTAGAACAAAAATAAAATACAATGTTAAGAAATAAACAACAGAAAAAAAAAACCCTGCATTTATCGGTCAGCATCTAAGCAGGAGACAGAAATCACATAGTCACTTAAACAGGAGATTTTTATCTTTGAGATAAACAGTCTATCCCTCAAATTAAATCTAGCCCATAGGGGCAATTGATTACTGCAAACCACAAGTTGTTCTCCCTTAGAGAGTTTACTAAATGGCACTCTTCTGGACTCAATTTCCTCATCTGTAAAACAGAAATGATGTATGGTTCATAACTTCACAGAGCTACTAAGGTTCAGACAGTGTGTCATTATTTTCCTTTTCACATTCATTCTCTCATGTGTACACAGGTATACAAAGCTAATTAATGTAAGTTCAAATTTCACGGTGTAACTAATCTAAGAAAATACCATTTGTCAAATTTGTGTGTAGTATCAAAGAAGAATATCTAAAATTATCTGAACAGGCAATTAAAATATTCCTCCTTTTTTCATTGAAATGTCTGTGAAAGCCTGGCTTTTCTTCATCTACTTCAACTAAAACAACATATTACAAATAACTAAATGCAGAACCTATGAGAATCTAGCTATCTTTTAAGATATTCAAGAGATTTGTAAAAATTTAAAAGTTTTCATTCTTCTAATATTTTTTGTAGTTTTCTCAAAAGTTAATTTACCATGACTGCATTAATGTACACAGCATGATTTAATTAAAGGGAAAAAAGTTAATTTAATTTGGGGGTGGGACACAATTATGAGGGACTTTATCTAACAAATGCAATCAGTGTAACCTAATTCTTTGTACACGACAAAAAAGAAAAAAAAAGATTATTTATTTTAATTAGTTATGGGTTTACTATTAATATTTTTAAATGAGTCATTTAAAACTTATTTTAATTTTGAATACACTAAGTATCGCTAAATATAAACCACATAAACAAAAGCTTTTAGGGGTTCTTAATAATTTTTAAGAGCAGCTAATCTAAAAGATGCAAGCCTTTCCAGATAGGTACAATTGTCATTATTCAGAATTAACAGTATGAACACCTAAGACTTCGGTTTTTTAAAAGATTACATAAAATAATTTCTTAGAATATTCCACTAAACTGACTCTGGGAACTACAGAAAAAAAAGGGCAATTAGGATTTCTGCCAGATGCTCTGGCTCTCTGAAGAACTGAAGGAATTTAGAAAGGACACTCAACTGTATTATGAAACAGACCTTTTATTTAAGTCCATTTGGGTAGACCAAAATCTAAAACCAAGAGACACTAAAAAAGGCTAGAGGACTGGCAGTGTTTGGCTACATGGTCAGCTTCCCCAGGGAACAGAAGGGTGATTCTAACTAACAGCTGTGTCCATCAGAACTGAGACCCTTGGCAAATGCCACCAGAAAGCCCTCCAGAGATGACTATTTTGAATACTGCAGTTATTAATCCTAAAACAAGAGAATGAAAGCCTGCCAAAAAAGCCAAGAGATCAGAACCATCTCTGGCTGCACTCCCTGTATTTTCCTGAACTCACAAGTGCAGACTCAGACACAGAATGCACTTCCTACCTAGATTAGTGGTTTACAAGGGCAAAAGGCAAATTCACTGATTTGGGCTGTTAGTTAACAATGGCTTATTTCTGAGCTGGCCAGATGGACATCTGTCCCTCATTTGCCTGAAGCCACATTAGTTACTTAATGACCACACTTAGTTCTGCAGACTCTCAGCCTTCCTGTACACACGGTGTACACCTCAGCAAACCCTGTAAGCTCCTGGGCTTCTCAGACCACCACCCAGTACTTTCTCCCAGCCAACTGTCTTGTCTAGCTAGTCCAGTGTTCTGCTGCCCATATGACAAGAAGGCAGTGAGAGTCAATAAAAACAAAGGCTTTACTGACTAAGGGTGAGAAAAACCAAGGACAGATAACCTCTATTTTCTTTTTCTTCAGTTTAATTTATACACAGTAAAATCAGCAAATCACAATGGTACACTGATCAATTTTTATACATTGAACCTCACTTTTTCACTCAAAAATTAGATCATAGTCTATCATGAAGCTACAGATTCTGTACTATACTTTTATAAGAGGCAAATAATTATAAACCGGCAAAAAGAAAAAAGGAAGCTCCCAGAAAATTAAAATACACAAATTCAGTTGAAGGTCCCATAGCATGTACGGCACAGTAACAGATCATAACAATGGCATGTTTAATCAAAAATAATCCCAACATGTGTGTCTACCATGTTTCTGAGGACTAGGATTAGAAAGATAAGTCTCACAAATGGGAATAAGTCATCAAAAACAAAAACTTAAAAGAACCATCAGTATTCTATGCTTACCAAAGAAAAACAGTAAAGTGGGCATATTGTTAAAATGCTTAAAGATCTAACTTCTAACTATCTAGAAAAATAGGTGACATCTTCGGCTTGTGTATAAAGCAATCACTTAAATGATTCTGTCTGGCTTGGCGCCTGTGGCTCAGCGGGCTAAGGCGCCAGCCACGTACACCTGAGCTGGCAGGTTCGAATCCAGCCTGGGCCCGCCAACCAACAATGATGGCTGCAACCCAAACAAAAATAGCCGGGTGTTGTGGCGGGCGCCTGTAGTCCCAGCTACTTAGGAGGCAGAGGCAGGAGACTCGCTTGAGCCCAGGAATTGGAGGTTGCTGTGAGCAGTAATGCCACGACACTCTACCCAGGGTGACAGCTTGAGGCTCTGTCTCAAAAAAAAAAAACAAAAAAAAGAAATGATTCTGTCTCACTTCTGTTTTCCTCCAGACACATGGTAAGAAGGCAGTATGCTGTTAACATATTCTCTCTGGGGACCTTAAAGTCCAAATTAAACATCATAAAGTACTTGAATATATATGCAAGATATTAAATACCTTCGAGAAGCACACACTCTAGATAACAGGTGCACACTAAATACACAAGTCACAATATAAGGCACTAAACAGAGAAAGAAGAAGAAGAGATGAAGGTAGAGAGGGCTCTGGGGCAGAACACACAACCAGCCGCGCGCATGGGAATCTCCATAGAAGTCAGACCCAGATGGGCTTTGGTGTTCTTTTTAAAGGCTAGTAGGTCAAAAGGAAGGCTAAAGGAATTCCTATTCAAACAGTAAGAGTGCGAAGCTCTACGTGGCAGGATATGTCCAAGGTAGAGTGAGCAGACCCATATAGCTAAAAATAGTTTGTTCCAAGGAACGGGAGCGATAAGGGCCTAGGCAGTCAAACCAGACAACTTAGATTTTGTCCCCTAGAGGCAATGAGGTACTAGAGGCTCCGGAGAGAATGAGATTGGAGGAAAGAAGGGAGCATTTTAGACAAAGTATAAATCTGGCAGCCACATGGAAACACGACTGAAGGGGCAGGAGGTGAGAAGCAGGAAGAAAGGGGAGATAGCTCCCCAGTCCTGGCACGACCACAGGGCCTCGATGAGAGAAAAGGATCACAAGGGGAGAAGCGATGAGTCACAGAAAAAGCTGGATGCAGACGTAACAGAACTCAGAAACCCTCAATACAAAAAAAACCATTCAAGGGCTTAAACTGAGGAGGATGCCAAGGTTTTCAAGTGTTAGGGATTAGAACCATGACTGACAGAAGGGAAAATAATTTGATTTGTGGGAAAAGATAATAAATCCTCTTTCAATATACTAACATTGTGCTACAGTAGGTGAGCTAAGGAAGGAGGCTGCCCAGTGAGTGGCTGGAAATGGTGCATTGCCAGAGCCCTGGAGAAAACTCTGAAGAACTGCAAAGGTTTGCGGTTTCGTTACACAAACTGCAAAGGTTTGTATAATAACATTACTGTATACTTTACCTAAGAGAGACATACAAAAATATTTGCACACACCAAAAAAAAGCTGCTTTTCAAACATGCTATCTGCTTTAGCCCTCCTGGCTTCCATCTATGCTGACCACCCTGCCTGGAAATGCCCGTCCTCCTCTGTCCAGTGTTGGCAAATTCTACTTATCCTTCAAGCGTTCAAGCCTCGTGCTAAGACAGTAGGGATATGTATACGTATTGCTTCCTAAGTTCAAAGCAGGAAACGAACGCGGCTGCAGATCACAACACAATGGAGCAGAGATACAACATTCTCCTGCTAGGAGCCCAGGGACTGACCTGGGGTCACCTAACCCTACACCCCAACTCTAGCTCAGAAGATTCAGACCACCGCTAAAAGGAAAGGGAGGGAGGGAAGAATCAATTGCCCTAGTACCACTTACAAACACTGCATCTAGATAAAATTCACAAGCGTATCTTTAAAAAAGAAAAGGAAATCCCTATAAAATATGTAAGGAAAACATCATCTTCCAAAGGACTCAAAGAAAGAAATTACCTGTGGAAATTATCTACATAATAAGCTAAAAAAAATCTCTAAGAAATAGACTTTTATCTGCCACATAATATAGTATGACATGGACTCTACGTATTAGAACAGAAATGCCTAAGGACAAAAATAGGTGGCTAAGACGAGATTACAAGGAATCATCTGAAATAAAATAAAGAGCAGAGCAGACACTTCAGGAAATCAAATGACCAGAGTAGGTGCATTTAGCCTGCGAGAGTATCCTCCTTAAATATAGGCCAAAAGTAAAATATTAAAAAGAATAAGAAGTTGGGCGGGGCCTGTGGCTCAGTGAGTACGGCGCCGGCCCCATATGCCGGAGGTGGAGGGTTCAAACCCAGCCCCGGCCAAAAACTGCAAAAAAAAAAGGATTAAGAAGTTACAAAGGTAAAACCAATAAAAAAAAAAAAAAATACACAGAAGGTAGGTGAATACAGAGGGCAGAGGAAGGATAACTAACATATTAATTGCTACTGCTCCTTGAGGAGAAAAAAGGCCAAAATTCTGCATAAATAAACAAATAAATAAATACTTGAAAAACTCAGTGTGTGGGAAGAATATACATTGAGTTAAAAAGAATTCATCAAGCTAGCAAATGCAGAAGGAGTGAAGACCTCACTCTCACCACTCAGAAGCCCCTGCTGACATACGAGATCTGAACCATGTTTACTGCTGGTTATTAACATCCGTAGGGCAGACGTCGATATTCCTGGTGCAGGAACCAGAGCTGTGATCAAATGCGTGCACATTGCTACTGTTTTTAAATCACACAGCCTGTAGTATTCTGTTCTAGCATCACGAAATGGACTTTTATAATATAGCAATCTTTCAGACCAACCATGTATGACCTATTTGTGAGGCATAAGAAAAAATGTGAAAACTGAATATAAGATGATATAAAATTATTTCAGTTTTTTTTTTTGTAGAGGCAGAGTCTCACTTTTTCGCCCTCGGTAGAGTGCTCTGGCGTCACACAGCTCACAGCAACCTCCAACTCCTGGGCTCAGGAGATTCTCTTGCCTCAGCCTCCCGAGTAGCTGGGACCACAGGCACCCGCCACAATGCCCGTCTAAAAATTATTTCAGTTTTAAACAGATAATAATTACAAATCCCAAAACCGGTGCTGAGAAACAAGAAGCTAAGCAGAGCTTTGAGGGAGCAAAGTTAGCAAAAATTGAAGAGTTCAGGACGGTGTGGTGGCTCACACCTATAATCCTAGCACTCTGGGAGGCCAAGGTCGATGGATCACTTGAGCTCACAAATTTGAGACCAGCCTGAGCAAGAGTCAGCCTCCATCTCTACTAAAAAAAAGAAAAATAGGGGCTGGGTGCAGTGGCTCATAACTGTAATCCCAGCACTCTAGGAGGCCAAGATGGGCAGATTGCCTGAGCTCACAAGTTTGAGACCAGCTGTGAGCTAGAGTGAAACCCCATCTCTCTAAAAAACAGCCAGACATTGTGACGGGTGCCTATAGTTCTAACTACCTGGGAGACTAAGGCAAGAGGATCTCTTGAGCCCAAGAGTTTGAGGTTGCTGTGAGCTATGACGCCAAAGCACTCTATAGGGGGTGACAAAGTGAGACACTGTCTCAAAAAAAAAAAAAACCAAGGCAGGAGGATGACTTGAGCCCAAGAGTTTGAGGTTGCTGTGAGCTATGATGCTATGGCACTTTGAGGGTGACGAAAGTGAAACTTTTGTCTAATAAATAAATAAATAAAACACAAGATAATAACTGGATCCCCAGTGAGTCTATTTTTATTGACTTACATTATTACCTTGGATGATAATACATGCAAGTAATTAAAATACATGATTAGAATTCTGAAAGAGAATTAGAAACTACTAAAAGAAAATCCAAGCAAAAATTCTAAAACTGAAAAAGCAGTAACCGAAATTAAGAATTCATGTGTTTAACAACAAATTAGATACAGCTGAAGAAAGAATTAGTGGCCTGACATTTTAATCAGAAGCAAATAGCCAGACTTAACCTTAAAAAATAAGGATGAAAATGTAGAGGAATGTGACAGCTAGATGGGACACGGTGAAAAGGCTGACATACCAGTTATATGAGTTTAAGAAAGAGAAAAGAGAGAAAGGAGCAGAAGCAGGATCTGAAAAGATAATGGCTAAGAATTTATCAAAACTGACGAAACACATCAAGCCACAGATACAAAAACACTAGAAACCCCAAGCTGAAACAGTAGCCCCTCCTTATCTAGTTACCCACAATGAAACACAGCCCAAAAATAAGACACAGAAAACTCCATAAATAAAGAGTTTAGGCTTGGCGCCTGTGGCTCAGCGGGCTAAGGCGCCAGCCACGACACCTGAGCTGGCGGGTTTGAATCCAGCCTGGGCCTGCCAAACAACAATGATGGCTGCAACTAAAAAATGGCTGGGCGTTGTGGTGGGCGCCTGTAGTCCCAGCTACTTGGGAAGCGGAGGCAGGAGACTCGCTTGAGCCCAGGAGTTGGAGGTTGCTGTGAGCTGTGATGCCACAACACTCTACCCAGAGCAACAGCTTGAGGCTCTCTCTCAAAAAAAAAAAATAAATAAAGAGTTCAGAAGTCTTAAATCATGTGCTCTTCTTTCTAGTAGGTGTTGAAATTTAGCACTGCCCCACACTGTCCCATCTGGGACATGAATCCCTTGTGTCCAGGGATCAGTGTTGTATATGGTCCCCACCTGCTAAACACTTCATAGCCTTCTGTTCAGATCCACTGTGTTCTGCAACCTTTATTTTACTTAATAATGGCCCCACGGCATAAGCATTATGATGCTGGTCATTCAGATATGCCAAAGAGAAGCCATAAAATGCTTCCTGTAAGTGAAATGGTGAAAGTTCTCAACTTAATGAGAAAAACAAAATCATATGCTGATGGTGCTGATCTCTATGTTAAGGAATGGATCTTCTATCCATGAATTTATGAAGAAGGAAAAAGTCTCATCATCACAAGAGTTCAATACAATATGGTATTTTAAGAGAGGAGAGAAAGAGACCACATTTACCTAATTGTTATTACATTACGATGTTAGAATTGTTCTATTTTAATACTTTAATATTCTATTTTAATGTATGATTGTTAATCTCTTACCATGCCTCATTTATAAATTAACCATTATCTAGCTGGGTGCCCGGAGCTCAGTGGTTAGGGCACCAAGCACATACACCAAGGCAGGCAGGTTCGAACTCGATTCAGGCCTACTAAACAACAACAACTGCAACAAAAAAAAAACTGGGCATTGTGGAGGGCTCCTGTAGTCCCAGCTACTTGGGAGGCTGAGGCAAGAAAATCGCTTAAGCCCAAGAGTTGGAGGTTGCTGTGAGCTGTGACATCATAGTACTCTACCCAGGGCAACATAGTAAGACTCTGTCTCAAAAAAAAAAAAAAAAAAAAAAAGACCTTTATCATAAGTATGCGTGCATAGAAAACACATAATACAAATCTCGGCACTATCCATGGATTCAGGCCTCCACTGGGGTCTGGAAATGCAACCTTGAAGGTAAGGGGAGGAAACTGTCCATGAAAGAAAACTTCTCCTAAGCACATCACAGTGAAACTTGGAAAACCAAAGACAAAAAGGAAAATTCAGAAACAGCCAGGGGAATAGGGCAGGGCAGGATGGGTGGGTATGCGAATGCAGAGTACCTTCAACAGAGAAATGATAAAACTACAAGCTAAATTCTCAACAGAAAAAGATGGAAGGCGGAATATAACACAATGGTTATCTTTACAACACTGAATGAAAACAAGTGGCAGCTCTCAATTTCAACTCCAGCAAAAACAAAAACAAGCAAACTTCAAAAAAAAAAGGAAAAATAGACACTTTCTAAAAGATAAAAGAAACCCTTTTTAAAAGAAAAGATAAAAGCTAAGGAGAAAAAAAAAAAACCCAGGCAGCACCTGTGGTTCATCGAGTAGGGCACAGCCCCATATATCAAGGGTGGCAGGTTCAAACCCAGCCCCAGCCAAACTGCAACAAAAAAATAGCCAGGGCTCAGCGCCTGTGGCTCAACGGGCTAAGGCGCCAGCCACATATACCTGAGCTGGCGGGTTCGAATTCAGCCCAGGGCCCACCAAACAACAATGACGGCTGCAACCAAAAAATGGCCAGGCATTGTGGCAGGTACCTGTAGTCCCAGCTACTTGGGAGGCGGAGGCAGGAGACTTGCTTGAGCCCAGGAATTGGAGGTTGCTGTGAGCTGTGATGCCATAGCACTTTATCCAGGGTGACAGCTTGAGGCTCTGTCTCAAAAAAAAAAAAAAAATAGCCAGGTATTGTGGCGGGCGCCTGTAGTCCCAGCTACTGGGGAGGCCGAGGCAAGAGAATTGTCTAAGCCCAAGAGCTGGAGGTTGCTGTGAGCTGTGACGCCACAGCACTACTGAGGGCGACAAAATGAGATTCTGTTTCTAAAAAAAAAAAAAAGAAAAAACCCATGAAAAACAACAGAAAGGGTAAATAGAGATGACTAAATGAATATAAAAAAGTAATGTGTCTTGTGGGTTTTAAAATATAGAAAAATTCACAATGACAATTTGGACTCTACCTGACAAATACAAACAATGTAACCTAATTATCTGTATCCTTGGATTAATCTGAAAAAATATACAGAGAAAAAGAATTAAAATAAACAACAACAGCATATAAATTGGGAGGGAAGACCTTTCATTATCTGGGAGGTGGTACAATTTCTATTTTATATCAGTCTTATTAACAGGTCAAGGATACATGTTAGAATAGGTAAGGGGGCTGGACATGGCAGCTCACGCCTATTATCCTAGCACTCTGGAAAGCTAAGGCAGATGGATCCCTTGAGCTCTGAAGTTCACCAGCTTGAGCAGGAGCGAGATCCCCATCTCTACTAAAAAGAGAAAAAACTAGTCCAGTGTGGTGGCAAGTGCCTATCTGTAGCCCCAGGTTCTAGGGAGGCTGAGGCTGATCCACAAGGATCATGTGGGCCCAAGAGTTTGAGGTTGCTGTGAGCTATGATGATGCCGGGGCAACTACCTAGGGTGACAAGAGTGAGACTCTATAAAAATAAAAATAAAAAAAAAAAAGCTAAAGGAACAGCAAAACTGTATAGCAAACAAGAGGCAAAAAATGGAGTAATAAAAAAATTACCCAATCCAAAAAAAGATATACAGGGGAAAAGAAAAGAAAGCAATAAATCGGATGACAGATTTAAACTGAATGTGTTAGCCATAAGATGTATATAAATTAATATTGTCAGATTCAGGACAAAAATAACAACTATAGGCAATTTGTAAGAGACATGACTTAAGTATAAAGACACAGAAAAGCTGAAAATAAGTTTTAAAAGCAATGAACCAAGCAAACACTAATCCAAAATAAAAAAAATAGCTAATACTAATATGAGACAGCCAATTTTGCAAGAAACACTAAACATTAATCATGATGATTAGCCAGACCAAAAAAAGGTCTATATTTGCATATATGTGATAGCATAGCTTTAGTATGTACATAGCAGAACTGACAGAACGAAAAAGAGAAAGATTTTTCACAGTAATTAGTGGAACAAACAGATTATAAATAAAAAACTAAGGACATATCAGACTGAACAACACTGCACACATAGAAACCTGCATCCAATAACTGCTCAGCGTACATATTTTTTAAGCATGCAATGACCTTTTATCCAAATCTATCATATAATAGACCATATACCAAATCTAACAAATATTAAAGGATTTAAATCATTCAAGGTATGTTTTCTGACCAAGTAGGGGTTACAAGAGCTATAGGAGGGCTTAGGCGATTCTCTTGCCTCAGCCTCCCGAGTTGCTGGGACTACAGGCGCCTGCCACAACGCCCGGCTATTTTTTTGTTGCAGTTTGGCTCGGACCGGGTTTGAATCTGCCACCCTCAGTATATGGGGCCAGTGCCCTACCCATGAGCCAAATCAGCATAATCTTGATAGCAAAATATGATAAGGAATTATAGGAGGAAAAAAATTTAAGTTATCCTCACTGATGAATATAGATACAAAAACCCTAAACAATGGCTCAGCGCCTGTGGCTCAACGGGCTAAGGCGCCAGCCACGTACTTCTGAGCTGGCAGGTTCAAATCCAGCCTGGGCCCGCCAAACAATAATGAAGGCTGCAACCAAAAAATGGCCGGGCGTTCTGGCGGGCGCCTGTAATCCCAGCTACTCGGGAGGCAGAGGCAAGAGACTCGCTTGAGCCCAGGAATTGGCGGTTACTGTGAGCTCTGTTGCCATAGCACTCTATCCAGGGTGACAGCTTGAGGCTCTGTCTCAAAAAAAAAAAAAAAAAACCCTAAACAAAATATTAACAAAAACAATTGAATATTATCTTTCTCTCTCTACATATACGTAGATATGTGTGTATACATATATGCAAAAAATACTTGGTCCTTGCAAGGTTAATTTAACACTCAAAAATATACATAATTCGCCACAATAACATAACAAGAAAAAAAAATCACACTATCATCTTATTCCATTATCAAAAGGAAAAACATTTGATAAATTAACATGCACTCAGTATTTTTAAAAAATCATCCATTTGGGATAACAACTAAGAACAGAGGAAAACTCCACAGGAATAGAGGAAAACTACAGCAAATGTCATTCTTTTTTTTTTTTTTTCTTTTTGAGACAGAGCCTCAAGCTGTCACCCTGGATAGAGTGCTGTGGCATCACAGCTCACAGCAACCTCCAATTCCTGGGCTCAAGCGAGTCTCCTGCCTCCGCCTCCCAAGTAGCTGGGACTACAGGAGCCCACCACAACGCCCGGCCATTTTTTGGTTGCAGCTGTCATTGTTGTTTGGCGGGCCCGGCTGGATTCAAACCCGCCAGCTCAGGTATATGTCGCTGGGGCCTTAGCCACTTGAGCCACAGACGCCAAGCCACAAATATCATTCTTAATGACGAAATATTTGTTAAAAAGCATTCCTTCTGAAATGAGGAATAATTTAAGAATGCCGCTGGGTGTGGTGGCTCACGCCTATAATCTCAGCACTTGGGAGGCTCAGGTAGGTGGATTGCCTGAGCTCATGAGTTCGAGATGAACCTGAGCAAGAGCAAGACCCCATCTCTAAAAAATAGCTGAGCGTTGGGTGCTGCCTGTGGCTCAGTGAGTAGGGCACTGGCCTTATATACTGAGGGTGGCGGGTTCAAACCTGGCCCCGGCCGAACTGCAAAACAAAAAAATAGCCTGTAGTCCCAGCTACTCGGGAGGCTGAGGCAAGAGAATCTCCTTAGCCCAGGAGCTGGAGGTTGCTGTAAGCTGTGTGATGCCACAGCACCCTACCGAGGGCGATAAAGTGAGACTCTGTCTCTACAGAAGAAAAAAAAAAAAATAGCCAGGTGTTGTGGTAGACACCAGTAGTCCCCATTACCCAGCTCCTGCTAAGGCAAGAGAATCTCTTGAACCCAAGAGTTTGAGTTTGCCATGAGCTAAGATGCCACAGCACTCTACCAAGAAATGAGACTCTGTGTAAAAATAAAGAGTGCCTTTGGGTACCACTCTACTTAAAAAAAAAAAAAAAAAGACTGCACCAAAGGTGCTACACAGTGCAATAAAGCAAGCAAAAGAAATATGTAAGAATTGGAAAGAAAATAATAAAACTATTTGTAGACAACAAAAGTAGGTTCATAGAAAATCCAAAAGAATCTTCAGCTAAACAATTATAAAAATTAAGTAAATTTAGGCAACCATAAATAAAGTCAATACACAAAAAAATTAATGGTAAAAAACATAGTATTTCTACATAACAGTAACAATTATGTACATATTATGCATATACTATATATATTATAAGGACAAAATTAAAAACACCGTTTAAATAATATCTGGGCTGGGCTCACACCTGAATCCTAGCATTTTGGGAGGCCAAGGCAGGAGGATCACTTGAGCTCAGGAGTTTGAGCCACCTGAACAGCAAAGCAAGACTCCATCTCTACAAATTTAGTAGAAAAATTAGCCAGTCATAGTGTCACATCCCAGTTACTTAAGAAGCTAAGGCAGGAGGATCCTGTGAGCCCAGGAGTTTGAGAGCACACTCCAAAAAAAAAAAAAAAAAAATTTAAATTCTAACAGGGCATGTGTGACTGTAAATGAAAAACTGACAAGTGGATTCTAAAATTATATTGAAATGCAAAGGAACTGACAACCAAAACAATGCTAAAAGGCCAGCTGTGGTGGCTCATGCCTATAATCCTAGCACTCTGGGAGGCCAAGTCAGGTAGAATGCTCAGGAGACCAGCCTAAGCAAGAGTGAGACACCATCTCTACTAAAAATAGGCCCAGTCTACCAGCAAGGCTGAGCCAAGAGGATCACCTGAGCCCAGGTGTTTGAGGGTGCTATGAGCTATGATGACACCATGGCACTTCAGCCAGGGCGACAGAGTGAGATTCTGTCTCAAAAAAAAATCTTAAAGAACAAATATGAGAAGACTTACCATAGTGGAAACTAAAACATATTACAAAGCTATAATAATTAAGAAAATGTAATGTCCAAAAGACAAGCACACAGACTCATGAAACAGAACAAACCGTCAAGAACATATTTATGAATACCTGATTTATGACAAATGTGGCACTTCAGAGCAGTGGAGAAAGGATTATGTTTCAGAAAACAGCACTGGGTCAATTAGATAGTTACCTCACACCATATGCAAAATTCAATTCCAGATAAAATTGAGGCTGATGCTAAGAAAATTATTAAATTCCCTTCTCTTCTGGCTTCAAACTGAGTTCAGCAGATGGGAGACATCAGCAGGAGATTGACAGTGAGAGAAGATCAGGATATTTATTCCCCAGGCTCTCTTTCTGCCAATTAGCATGAGCTGCCTGCATCTCTCTAAGGAAGGCCACAGCTCCTAGCAGGTTGGGACGAGCTACCCTGTCCAAGTTGAAGTTGCACCCCTTTCCTATTACTTCATTAAAGATCAAGATGTATCAAGGGCTCTCAGCCATCATCTCAGTATCCCAATACTGGCTGCACTATCCCTGATTTTATTTTATTTTTTTAGAGACAGAGTCTTACTTTGTCACCCTCACCCTCGGTAAAGTGCCGTAGTGTCATAGCTCACAGCAACCTCCAACTCTTGGGTTTAAGCGATTCTCTTGCCTCAGCCTCCCGAGTAGCTGGGACTACAGGTGCCTATCACAACGCCTGGCTATTTTTTGTTGCAGTTTGGCCAGGGCCAGGTTTGAACCCGCCACCCTGGGTATACGGGGCCAGCGTCCTACCCACTGAGCCACAGGCGCTGCCCCATCCCTGATTTGTTTTTTAAACTTTACCCATATTTGTAAGTTTTCCTTTTAATAAACTCTCAAAATACCTTGTTTGAAAGTCTTCTGTTTCCAGCAAAGACTGACTCAATGAGGCATTATCTAGACAAGCTGAAGTCACAGATATGTATAGCCTCTTATCTAACAATTCCACTCACAGATGCAGTTTACAGGAAGGAACACTTATGTGCACCAGACATGTAAGTGCCATTCATTGAAGCAATGTTCATAATAGTACCAGACTGGAAGAAAGACACATGTACAAACAGCAGAGAAGTTGAATTTGTTAATCTTACAATGCAATAATATATTCCATGAAAAATGAATGAACTACTCAATTCTTTTTTTTTTTAATTTCAGGGCTCTTTTACATTCTTAGGAACTATTATGGACACTAAAGACCTTTTGTTTTATATAAAATATGTAAATAATTTTTTAAATGTTTATTCATTTTAAAACAACAATATATTACAGGTTAGCATAAATAACATTTCTTGCAAAAAATAACTGTTTTTTCCAAAACAAAAGTGAGAGGAGTGGCACTCACTGTTTTATATTTTTGCAAAACTTAAAAACAGTTAAATTTTCATGACTGCTTTTCTACATTCAGGCTATAGTGATACGTTGTTTTGGTTGAAGCACATGAAGGAAATCACTCTTACACAGATATTTAGTTGGAAAAGAGGAACAGTTTAACAGCCTTTTCACATAACTGTGATTATTCATCTTTGATACTACCAAAAATTAATAAATGATAGTTTTTAAAGACTAAACGCAACATAGCACCTGAAACTCCTATCAGTGAACTCCTCATATTCTGTTATATCAAAATTCACTGGCTTATCTCACATATTGTATGAATCTTTCACCCATGCATGATTTTCTAATATCATGCATACATCATTTGGAAAACACTGGCTCACTAAATTATTCAAGTCTTTCAGATGATGACATTTTCCCTACAGACAGCAAAAAAACCCACAACCAAACATTTTCTTTATTATCACTATCTATCATATTAGAAAAGTTTTAAAGTATTGACATACTGTCAAGTTCATGGTAGTAGGTTCAAATTTCCTAAAATTGTAATTTTCATGTAAAAACTCAAATCTTATCAGTGGCAACAAATATAGTCAGTTGTTTTCTTTGAAGTGACAAGCTCACTTTGTTCATTTTTGAGAAAATGTCAGCCAAATACTTCTGTATGAGTAACCACAGTTTATCTATCAGTCATTTTATCAAATGAAAATAGTGTTCTATTAAAAAAGTAACAAGATTAGCTTGCACTCAAATAACTAAACACATGCTCTTCTTTAAGGCAACCATTATACAGCAGAAGTGCTTTGTGCATATTTAGCATTTCATCACACAGAATATTAAAAAGACATGTTCTCAAGGGTTGAGATTTAATAAGATCAATCATTTTTCCTGCTTTATCAAGGACATTCTTGAGTGAAACGCGATCTTTTAATCTGCCAATAAATGGCAGTGAGGAACAAAATGATTACTGGTACAGTCTGGGGTCACTGCCTTTATTCATGATAAGGTGTCAGGAGTTTTATTCATAATTGCTTTTGCACCATCATTAAAAATATCAATAGTGAAAAGGGCAATTAACATTTTGGTTTTTTGTTTTTGTTTTTTTTTTTTTGAGACAGCGCCTCAAGCTGTCACCCTGGATAAGTGCTGTGGCATCACAGCTCACAGCAACCTCCAATTCCTGGGCTCAAGCGAGTCTCTTGCCTCTGCCTCCCAAGTAGCTGGGACTACAGGTGCCCAACAATGCCCGGCCATTTTTTGGTTGCAGCCGTCATTGTTGTTTGGTGGGTCCTGGGCTGGATTCGAACCCGCCAGCTCAGGTGTACGTGGCTGGCGCCTTAGCCTGTAGAGCCACAGGCGTGGAGCCAACATTTTGGTATTATTATGAAAATAGTTTTGACCTCTCAGATCCCCTGAGAGGGTTTGGGGAAATCCTAGAGGTTCACAGACCACACTTTGAAAACTACTGAATTACAACAATGTGGATGAATCTTGAAGGTATGATCCAGAGGGAAAACAAACAAGCAAAAAAACAGACACAAAGGCTATATACTAGAAGATCTGTCTATATAAAAATTCAAAACCAGGCAAAATTAAACCATATTGTTTATGGATGCAGACTTAGTTTATAAAACAACGTTGGGAGATCTTAACACATTTCTCTATATCAAGCAGATGAAAATTAGCAAGGTTATAGAAGATTTGAACAAACACAACTAACAAACTTACTCCAATGGCCCTATAGAGAACCCTATACTCAACAGAATACACATTCTTTACAAACACATTATAACACCTGTAAGAACTGGCGATATACTCTGCAAGTCTCAACAAAAACAAGGAACAATATAACACAGACAATATCCTTTGGTTGCAATGCAATCATATTAAAAATCAATAATAAAAAGAACTTTTAAAAAGCCAACATTTGTCAAATTTTAAAAGTATGCTTTTAAAGGGTTCATTGGTTAAAGAAATCATAATAGAAATTAGAAAATATTTACGAGTGAATAATAAAAATACTACAACATATAGAAACTTGTGAGGCAAGCTAAAATAAAAGACGCTTACAGTTTTAAACGATTTCATTAAAAAAGAAGATGAAAATTCATGACCTGAGAATTTGGAGGTCAGAGAGAATACATCCAAAGAAAATATAAAGAAAGAACATAATCAAGCCTGATAGCAACCTAACTTGTTTAAATGAATTTATGTCATATCTTATCTATAGTGATATATCCAAAAAGGTACTACCCAAGCTGTTATAGCATCTACATCACAGCACCTCAATCGAGCAATCTCAACCGACCATTTAACTGCAAAGCCCAATGAAAATTCATCATGATGCTGACGACCGTGGCTCTCCACAGTCAAGCGCTCCAACTAGAATCTTAGGTAAGAACACTTTCTCTCCACCAACTAATTGGAGACAGGATCTCTCCAAATCCCCCATCTTTGTTGTGACCTTAATATGCTGAGAAAAACCGAGACCCTTCTTTTGGTAAAAACCAAGGAGACTGTGCTTTGAAAAGAAACTAACTCAGAAATTCACTCAGATTGTTCTTGAGTTAAGTTGGGGGTGTGGAGCGAATAAAATTCAGTAAAAATTCTGCAAAATCTCAGAGTGATCATGAAGAAGGGGTACAAATAAACTGCCATCTCCTTCATTCTTTCTCTTTGACAACCACAGTCTCCTTCCCTTTTCTGTTTATCTCTTCTCTCTCCTGATTGCAGTCACCTACATCTAAAGGGGTAGATCAGAGCGAGGGCTCTGGCAGGAACACAGCCTCATTCCTCTGCACGCTGTCCTTCATGATTTTGTGGTGGTGCCATTTCCAGCCCTTTGCAAATCACTGCTCTGGGTTTCATCCAAATTGACCCACTTTCTCAAATCTCAGATGTCGATTTTACCTTCTGACTACAATCTTTTAATTTTCTAGTTTTTTCACTCCGTCACCCCCATTAAGCCTCTTCTTCAGCATCATTAAATACTCCAGCCCTTGATCCATCAGCCCCTTCCTTCTAGACTTCTACTCCTACCAAACCAGGACTCCAAAGACAAGCAGTGAATGACCTGTGGCAGCAAAGAAGATTCAACGCTCCCCTTCCTCACAGACCTAGAGCAATCCCACAGTCTGGCAAAATCACACTCTTAAACAAAAATGCAGTTACCTTACATGTGGTTATTCAGTCTCAGCTGAATTCTCTCTCTTTTCTTTCTTTTTTTTTGAGACAGAGTCTCAAGCTGTCACCCTGGGTAGAGTGCTGTCACATCACAGCTCACAGCAACCTCCAACTCCAGGGCTTAAGTGATTCTCTTGCCTCAGCCTCCCCAGTAGCTGGGACTGCAGGTGCCTGCCATGACGCCCAGCTATTTTTTAGAGATGAGGTCTCATTCAGGCCCAGGCTGGTCTCGAACCATGAGCTCAGGCAATCCACCCACCTCAGCCTCCCAGAGTCCTGGATTACAGGCATAAGCCACCGTACCCAGCTTCTCTCTCTTTTTTTAAGTGATGATGAATGAGGGTTGTTTTTATTTTCTTCTGTTGTTGACATGAAAAAATTTGACTGTCTGAGAAGATCTAAAATTGGAGATAGAGCTTTGCCCCATTTATACTAAGCCAGCTGCATTCTCAGAGCTATTCTCCTGTCGTTTTCTTATGCTTGTCATCTTCTCTTTCCAAGCCTCTTCTATTCTCCTCAAACCACCTTCCCTCACCTGAGGCTGCCTCTCACTCTCCTGCTTTGCATCCTACTTCATGGAGAAGAAAAGGGAGAGGGGGACATCAGGCTTGACGGAAACTGCTCTGACAAACGTCATGAATGAATTATTCTTTTCCCAACTTCTCCCATGGCTAGCTCCTTCCCACCAGACTCCAGCTCAAATGCTACCTTCTCAAAGAGCTCTTCACTGACCCACCATGAAGAGCTGGCCTCCTGCTCGCTCGATCCCATGGCTCTGTTTCACTTCCTCTCAGGCCATTTATGAAGGCAAGGACCCGGCCAGTCTTGTTTACCACACTATCCCTAGCACCTAGACGACAGCAGATGGTCAGTAAATATTCCTGAAATAAACTATTCCTATGAGAAAACCAGCTTTGAATTACTCACAAGCTTCAATAGTACACTCCTTACATAAAATTCAACCACCCTCTTCTAATTTTGAACTCTGTCAACTTCCCTCCTTCCCTTCACTTTAAGTCCCATCTAAGCTATTTTCTTCAAAATCACTGCCATCTCTATCTACCAGCCCTTCAAATTTACTTTGTCACTTCAGATTTTTTTTTTTTTTTTTTTTTTTGAGACAGAGCCTCAAGCTGTCGCCCTGGGTAGAGTGCCATGGCATCACAGCTCACAGCAACCTCCAATTCCTGGTCTCAAGCGAGTCTCCTGCCTCTGCCTCCCAAGTAGCTGGGACTATAGGCGCCTGCCACAACGCCCGGCCATTTTTGTTTGGGTTGCAGCCGTCATTGTTGGTTGGCGGGCCCAGGCTGGATTCGAACCTGCCAGCTCAGGTTTACATGGCTGGCGCCTTAGCCCGCTAAGCCACAGGCAGTGAGCCTCAGAATTTTTTTTTATTATCTGGCTTGCTTTTTTCCACTCTACCTGAACCCTTATTACTGTCAGTAACTTCCATACAGTCAGCGAGTGACACAGTGACTCTGACATATGTGTCAGGAACTAACCACAGCCTCAATCTCAACCCTGAACTGTTTCCTCTTAAAAACCTCAGCATTCATCCATTCTACTTCCCTGCACCAACAAAACTGTTCTTGCTCTTCAACCTCTAAGCTTGCAGCCTCTGCTTTATACTCCTGGATATGCACTTGATTTTCTACCATTTTGCTATATGTATCCTCCTATAATAATGCAACTCTCACTACCTTTTTTTTTTTTTTTTTTTTTTTTTTTTGAGACAGAGCCTCAAGCTGTCACCCTGGACAGAGTGCTGTGGCATCACAGCTCGCAGCAACCTCCAATTCCTGGGCTCGAGTGAGTCTCCTGCCTCTGCCTCCCAAGTAGCTGCTCTACAGGCGCCCACCACGACGCCATTAGCCCGTTGAGCCACAAGCGCTGAGCCTCACTACCCTTTTAAACAAGCTTCAGTAATACACTCCTTACATAAAATTCAACCACCCTTTTCTATGGGCGGTGCCTGTGGCTCAGTGAGTAGGGCGCCAGCCCCATATACCAAGGGTGGCGGGTTCAAACCTGGCCCTGGCCCAACTACAACAAAAAAATAGCCAGGCGTTGTGGCAGGCGCCTGTAGTCCCAGTTACTCGGGAGGCTGAGACAATAGAATCGCCTGAGCCCAGGAGCTGGAGGTTGCTGTGAGCCATGAAGCCATGGCACTCTACCAAGGGCAACAAAGTGAGACTCTGTCTCTAAAAAAACAACAACAACAACAACAAAATTCAACCACCCTTTTCTAATTTTGAACTGTCAACTTTCCTACTTCCCTTCACTTTAAGTCCCATCTAAGCTATTTTCTTTAAAATCACTGCCATCTCTATCTACCAGCCCTTCAAACCCATGCTCTCTCCGACCTTACTGTGCTCCAGACCACTTCAAAAAACATTTTATTATGTTGAATTGCAGACTGGAAGATGTAACACATTAAATGCCACATGAGTTGTGTTTAACTTACGCTAGTTTTGAGCCCTAGGCCTCGTGAAGTATATATAACTCACACATCTCTTGACCCAAGGAAAAACAGTGTGGCAGTCAATGTGTTAAGTTTAACATGTGAAGATTTAAAGTAAACCAAGGCACGGGTAAACAAGAGACAATCCTACTATCTGGATCTAGAAACAGCAGTGTTAAAACAGAGAATGTGGGAATTCTACATTCTCATTAGATTACAACAAGATATACAATTTGCATCAATTCCCAGCCACCACTTCACCGGATTATGTGGGGGAAAGTACTTACATAGATAAGTCCTGAATAGTAGCGATCCTTCAGATTATGTAAAACGGAAGCTTCATTCAAGCATGTCAATTCTGCCATATCCTCCACCTTTGAAAACTTAGGTGGGTTCATCTTCTGAATGTCATCTTTGTTGACCATTGCTTTCTTTCCATTCTCTGCCAACTCCACCATCACTTCATCTCCCCGTTCTTCTTTGATACTAGCTGCCTCAAAACCATGGCGTTCTGACGGGATCCACACTAGCTTTTTAGCTGTCCAATCAGCTTGAGTGGCAGGGTTGTAGATGACAGCCCTGTCCACAAAGAGATACCTCTCCGGATCCTCAAGTCCAGTTCTCTGTGCCATTGTAAACAGAAGGGTCCAAGAGCAATCGCCTCTACGAGAAGTGGAGGAAGACAAAGTTAGATGTTTAAGAAATACAAAATAGTTTGTTAAGTTTTATTTTCCTAAGGAACTTAAAACCTTTAGTAAACATAAAGCATAAACTCTGAGTTAAGGAGCTGGAGTTTTCTTCTTCCTGGCCATACTAACTAAGAGTCCAAGGTAAATTGTGGGAGTGACCACAAATTATGGCTCTGATGGTCTGACGACCACTCAAGATTTGCCTTCAGTTACGAATGGATTAAAAACAGGCCCAAGGAAAAAAAAAGTTCCCGGTTGACTTTTTTTTTCTCTCCATCTCCCCGTTCACCCCTCACCACAAATTAAACAGGGAGTTAAGAAGGAAAAGGAGAAAGAAAAAATAAAAATAAAGATGCATAATGAAAGGTCCATGAAGTGGTATCAGAATTAGTGTGACCACAGGAAACAGCCACAAAAACCCGTGATTGCCAGGAGAGTATATAAAGAATCAGGTCTAAAACATGCCTGCCATTCTGCCTTTGGACAACAGATTCAAAATTCTTCCCATGAATACTCTAAATCAATCCCCCTATAAGCTTCTCTAGGATCTCATGTGGTCTTAATGTAACCAAGTGGGGCCACAAAAGACAAGGGTAACTTAGCTTCATGCAACAGCAACAGCGTTTCAGGGACGTGGTGGTAGCTGTCCAGCCCTCCACTCCCACCGTGCAGATGCTCCTACCCGATCACCTCATCAGCATTCCACCATTCATCAAGACTCATTCTCCACCCTGACCTTTCACCTGGAAACAGACTCCAATGTGCTTATGCCTTCCCACTAGCGCAGTATTTTTCAACCTTTTTTATGTCACGGCACACTTGAACCTAGTTAAATTTCCATGGCACACTTAAATTATGTTGATCAAAAAAAAAAAAAGTAAAAAGAAGAATACATTTATGTGCTTTGAACATCTCCTGAAAATAATCTAATTAATGATCTTCAAAGTTATGGCACACCAGAGATCCTTTCACGGCACACCAGTGTGCCACAGCACACTGGTTGAAAAATCACCGTTCTGAAGTAGACGGTCCCTCAGCGCCTGTAGCTCAGCAGCTAGGGCAACAGCCACATACACCGGAGATGGCAGGTTCAAATCCAACCAGGCCCACCAAACAACAATGACAACTATAACCAAAAAAAAAAAAATAGCCAGGCATTGTGGTGGGCACCTGTAGTCCCAGCTATTGGGGAGGCTGAGGCAAGAGAATTGCTTAAGCCAAAGAAAGAGTTAGAGGTTGCTGTGAGCTGTGATGCCACAGCACTTTACCCAGGGTGACAGCTTGAGACTGTGTCTCAAAATAAATAAATAAATAAAGTAGGGCGGTGCCTGTGGCTCATTGAGTAGGGTGCCAGCCCCATATACCAAAGGTGGCGGGTTCAAACCCAGTCTCGGCAGAACTGCAAAAACAGAAAAATAGCCGGGCGAGCATTGTGGTGGGTGCCTGTAGTCCCAGCTACTCGGGAGGCTGAGGCAAGAGAATCGCCTAAGCCCAGGAGTTGGAGTTTACTGTGAGCTGGGACGCCCCAGCACTCTACCGAGGGCGATAAAGTGAGACTCTGTCTCTACAAAAAAAAAAAAGGAAAAATAAATAAAGTAGATGGCCCAGAAGCAAACATAAAAGTCCAGATACAGTCTGACCAGCACAAGCAAAAACAAACAAACCAAAAAGAAACCACTAACAAGGAACCACCCCTAACCACACTGAGGAAAGTACTGATTCTGTGACTTTTACAATTAATGGATCTCAAGACCTCACTGGTTTATTTAGTGCTCATTTACTGTTGGTTCATAAGGGGCTACTAGAGAAAGCTCCATACACGTTACCGCTGAGATATGTCTCTTCTTCAACTTGTGCAACTGACAGGATTCTGCATTCATCATTCGCCTTTCTGATATGATTCACCATTCCTGCCTGACAATGTCTTTTTGGAATTCAATACTATCTTACACCTTTTTACTATTACTATAAATTCCAAGTTATTATAAATTTCATAGGCACGGTTTCCATGATTTCATTCAAATAAATACAAGAAATCAACTAAGTACCTACTCTAGGCTATCAAATTCCCCCAACTTCTCCCCTCCTATCTTTCTGTCCCACTCCACCCAGCCAAAAATCCTGAGGTTTCTTTGCAGGCAAGAGGATAGATGTTAAGTCATCAACTGTAGCCTGTAAGAGAAATCATAAAGTAGTCCAAACTTCTTAAGAGATTCTTAACCTTGATCTGGAGTCCAAAAGTAAATTTTAAGCTCCATGAAATCCCTGAAATGGTATAAAAATGTTATATATTTAGTGTGTGCATATATGTTCTAAGAAGAACACCCGTAACTTTTTTTAAGAGTCCCTAAGTGCTCTATGTGCTAAAACAATCGCTGATAAAAAATGATTTTGTGATTTTTGCTTTATCCAATTCTACATAACCTTTAGAACATCCGCATATTTTTTAAATCATGAATTAATCTAGATCATTCAGACTAATGACAGACCCCAGTCCTTTAACCCCTAACAATAATTTTCCAGAATCAAATAGCTAAGATGCTTCTGAAATTATCTGTTACAATGTAATGCATTTCAAACATTCTCTCTAGAGTAGCAGTTCTCAAATTTCCACATGCATCACATGCATCCACATGTACTTGGAAGGTTTATGAAGTACCTTGCTGGGTCCCTCCCCAGTTCCTGATTCAGTAGGTCTGGGGTAGAACCTGAGAATTTGCATTTCTAACAAGTTCCCAGATACTGCAGTTAGTACTGGTCTGGGGCCACACTTGACACCCCTGCTCCATAGTTCTGTGGTTGCCTGGTGAGCCACTGTCACTAGTAGGTATGCTGGGGTAGGAAAAGCAGTTGGAAACCAATGATCTAGACTAATTCATAACACGACTTAAAAAAACACGTGGATGTTCTAAAGGTTATATAGAATTGGATAAAACAAAAATCACAAAACATGTGACTAATGTTACTATGACATCTATAAATAAAACATTGGAGAGGGCAATACAGAAAACATTCATGGGCACGCTACATTCTGAAGAACAGTTTCAAAAGCAAATTACCAGAACAGGTCTAATCACACTATTAACAAATCTTCTCTTCCCAACTTAAAAACTGTACTCTGGTAAAAAGAAAGGAAGCACAGTTCTGAGGTAGGAAACCTCTAGGTGAAATTTAAGGACAAATAATTGGATACCCATGCTGCCTTTCGGAAGGACAGGGTCTCTTAAAAGGGAAAATATCCAACTGTAACAAAAGCTGATAAGTTACCCTTCTTATTCTTATTAAGTATAAACTGCATATCCTACACAGCAGGTAGGAAATGCTTGCTGTCAGCAGGCACATGCACCTTCCTTTAATTTTACATTGGCCATGCTTCAGTTTAGTGAGAGACTATAAATAAGAATTACTTATTTCTCAGATCAGCAAAAGTTGATTATATGCTTTAAAATTATTTCATCAAATCAGGACATTTTAAATTTATCAGTACTTTTTCTAGGTGGGAAAATGCTTATAATTTAGTATTTTTTAAAAAAGCATTAACTCACAAAAGTGTACTCAAAGCACGCTCTCATTTTTGTGGGGGAAAATTACATGTATACGTGCTTTGTTTTAAAAAAAAAAAATGGAATGAACATATTCACTGGGTCTTTCTTTACTGGGTAGGAGGCTTACAAATTACTTTCACTTTTTCAGATTCTTCCCCAACTAAACACTGCGAGGACAGCTGCCTGTTCCTTGTCATACCTCAAGCGCTTAGCCTAGTAGGTACGGGGGATCTGTACCTATTGGTCAATATTTACACACACGCTCTCTACCCTCACCTGAGACTCAACTTCTCCACAACCAAAAACCAACGACTCCTTCAACTCCTGACCCAAATGCTACCCTTTCAGAAGTTCTTTTCAGGTCACTCGGGCTATTTAATCCTTCTCCTTCTCCTAACATTTTGTACTGTTCAGCTGATATTCTTCTTGCCCTGCCTTGCCTTGCACCACAGGGCTTAACAGGTAATAGGCGCTCATATTGTTGTTTATTTGATAGAGTCCATGAGGCCAATGAAGATGTTTTGTTCAGTTTAACTCTTCACTTGTGATCATCAAATATGTTGTTCCTTTTTTTTTTACTCCATTGTACATCTGGTACCCAATCTGAATAATACTGATGTTTAACAGTGCACCATTCTCAAATGCTTTGCCTAGCTGAAAGAACAATACTATAATTTTTAAAATAGCAAATACCACTGTTACACATCACTTATCATGGCCAGGCACTATTCTAAGCAGTTTCCATATATCAACTCTAAATTCTCACAACAGTGCTATGAGGTAGGTACTGTTAATGTCTTCATTTTATAGATGAGGAATCTGAGGTATAGAGAAAGCCAATAACTGGTCCAAGTCACACAGCTAACAAGCAGCAGGACTGGGGTTAAAATCAGAGTCCAGTTCCAGAGCACATGCTACAATGACGGAAGGTGAAAACAGAGGAAATTGGAAGGGCATGTAGAACACGATATACTACTTCTCCATTAAACAAAAACTCTATCAATTATGGCTTAAAGACTGTGAACACAATCTGGCAAAGGCTTTATATTTTGTAGAAAACGATGCCTGTACTTAGGGGAAAAAGGAGCAAACAGGAACTTCTTTGTAGCAGACATAATCTGAGATTACTGGTATCATCTGAAATAACTAATTATAATTAAATCATTCATCTGTGTATGAATTAGCCCCCTACGGAGCCAAAGTTCCCATCCCTTACAGGGGTTTGACATATACCCTGGGGCTCCTCCACCAAGGTCATTTTTCTCTTCCAAAGAAATGCCACCCAACAAACTTCTCCACTGCTTTCTAGCACCTACTGTGGATATGGATGGAGGAAAATGACTCAATTTTAAGAATAGCTTGCACTCATACTAAAAGGCAAACAAAAATGATGGATAAATTATCCATGACAGAGTATCACTCTGTAACAGAAAACAGAACACTACCAGTTTGTGTAATGCTGCCGTTGAGGTCACTTACATTATAGGCTGGGCCAGTCTGATAACTTATCAAAATTGTGCTTAACCAAATGATCACAAATACAAAAGGCCACTACTGTTATTTATGGCCGGCCCCATTTCCCAATTAATACCTTTATACTGTATTAAATATTCCCCAAACTTGGATCCAACACCAGGAATTTTAATTCCTCGAATTAAACAAAGTACATAAACAGTTGAAGCATATATATAGTCTTCCGCTACAACATGCCCTTCAAAATTTCCTCCATCTCACCTTCCATCCCGGCTGTCTTCACTGTAATGATTCCCCTAAGGAACCCAAATAAAAAGCCAGGCTCTCCGGGGTCACATCCCTCTACTGCCAAAGCTCGTGCTATATCACACAATTACACCGTATGCTTTCTCCAGATAAGGACGGAGAAGAACTGAATTTAAGATGCAGAAGTAAGGAGATGCATAAAATGGCCACTTTTCCAGATCCCGAGACAGATAGGGCATACTTGACTATCAAAAGCATGGCACTAAGAGAATAATTAATAAAGGCAGACTTATGAAGGAGATTAAACAATAAATAGATTATAAAGTTTTCCCAGAGTGAGATACTATCAAGAATAATTAAACCTCACTCAAAGAATCCTCAGTTTCAATGCTAAAAAACAAAATCTCAGCAAAGCCAAAGTATTTTATTTGGTATTATATTATTCAGTGAAAACAGCAGTCTTTGTTTCATCTGCAGTCTGGATCTACCCCGCCTGCTTCCCCCCACCCCACCCCAGCCCTCCCCACCCCCTTCCATCCACCGCAGTGATCTTGAAGGGAGCTGCAGAGGCCCTAAGAAACAGAGATAACGGTCGCAGACACAGGCCACGTTACCCAAACCTCACCAGCCCGGGTCGGACCCGCCGAGTCGCCAACCTCTTTCCTAAGGCCCTAGTTCCCAGGCAGGCCCGGTCGGGGGCGTCCCGCGTCCCCGGGCTGCATCCGCCCACCACAGGCCCACAAAGCCCCCGCAAATGCCAAGACTCTGCGGCTTCAACTTCCCTCTGACCCAATTCCAGACTGATTTTATGGGATCAGGGTGTGACCCCGACTGCAGAAAGCAAGGAAGACACTGCGGCGAGCCATTCCCAGCTCCCTTACACAATAAAGGGATCCCGAGGCGAGAGCTGACCCTCCCCCCGGCCGCCCTGCAGCAGCGCGCCCCCGCCACATTTCCCGCCTTGCTCCCCCAAACCGCCCGGGCCTCGCCAGGCGTCCACCCCGGTCCCGGCAGTCCACAGGGCGCGCTGTATAATGCCCCCTCCCGCCTTCCTTCTCCGGCGCCAGCAGAGTCCGACCCTCCCCGCGCCCGCCGCGCGCTCCCCTGGCCGCGCAGAGGCTCTGCCCTCGCGTCCCTCCACCCCACGGGTCCGGCGCGCGCCGCCCGCCCCCAAGCCCTCCGCAGACCCCTCTACCTGGCCTGGGGGGGCCGGCCCGGCCTAACTTACCCGGGGGCCCTCCTGTCCATCTTCCCCCCCACTGGGATCACGCTTTCCAGCCCACCCAGAATCCCCTCCCATCCTGGGAGGCAGACACAGACTGGCACACTCCAAGACCCCCACCAGGGCACTGGCCCCAAACCCCGAGACCCCAGGGATCCCACACAAGAGAAACTGGTCTCCACATCTCCCTCCCTAGATCTCCATCCCCAGCCCCCAAGGGGTCGCTATCCTGCACACCCAGGCCCGGATCTCAGCAGGGGTCTCACTCTCAAGGACCTCAATCCCTACCCCTTCAGGGGTTACTCCATCTCCACTCACTGGGGTCCCATTTACCCACGCCCAGGACCCTGCTCGCATGAACCTAAGGTCTCCGCAGCACAAACCCTCCCGTCCAGAATCCCCTCTGACTTCCACAGCTCCCTCTTCGGCTCCGTTCCTGCCCTTCAGAGTTTCCCAGTCTCCCTAGTCCGGGCTCTTCCCTCCTCTAATAAACCGTCCTCCCACCCCGGGCAGCGGCACTCGGACCCCAGCAGCCGCACCTCTCACCTTCAGCCGAAGATGGTGGCGCCAGCGCACGTCCCCAGCCGCGACCACAGATCCGACGCTTCAGTCCCAAACCCACCGCTGCCTCCGCCGGGCTCCTTTAGCACTGCTGCTTGGGGCTGCTCCACCCACTCCCACCCTCATTGGGCCAGCTCCACGCCCATCACCGCCGCCCCCAGACCCACTGGTCCGTTTGCGCGCCCATCTCCAAGGGAAGACGTTAGCAACCCGAACTAAGCTACCTTCCCGAGTCCGCTCCCTCCACCCACCTGGAAAGATGCTCATTGGCTCCCACTCCCAGCCCAGGCCATGGAGACCCCAATCTTATAGGTTGGTCCTCACGCCCATCATGGACTCCGGGAGGTGCGGCCGGGGCAGTGGCGGGCGATTGGCTGGCTCGGGCAGAGATGGACAGCTGAGGCTAGCTGGGTGCTGTGCGATCCCGCGAGGCAGCGGGTGTGGACTCTACAGCGGCTAGCTGGCTGCGCCGGCCCGAACTGTACGGACCGTGGGGCAGGTGTGCTGTAGCAGGAGTCACCAGCTCCGAGTGACCTCGCCTAGTCCTAGCGTTGGGCCGCTGATTCAGCACACTCGAGCGCTTGGTCGCTGTTTCTGCTTGTCGCAGCCGGCCGGTCCCGCAGCAGGACCGGCTTCCACCGCGGAGATGCGGGCCCCCAGCTCTGCCTGCAGGGGCGGGGCAGAGCGCGGTCCAGAGGCCTGACGTCACCCCCGGGGCTGCAGGGGGTGGGGTGGGAGCCGTGGCTCCGCGACTCACCTGCAGTGGGGGAAGGGAACAAGGAGAGGGGTGCAGCTCCGCCCTTGCGCATGGGCTTTGCTGGGGCCCCGGCTGTGGTCAGCGATCCGGCCACTGCCCGGACCCTGGCTTCCAAGCTTGACCGTGCCAGAGTCGGCCGTGCGCAGGACACCCTGTGAGGCTGCAGTTTTGGTGTTGGGGGGGAGGGGCCTCCCTGCCCTACCTCCAGGCAGGGCTGAGATTCCAGAAGAGAGCCGACCTTGGAGAGAAGACTGGCAAAAAGGCTTCATTCATTCATTTCTTCATTCATCAAGTAGAGTTCCCGACTTGAGAGGGGCTAGATTCCTGCAGGGCTGTCCTATCCCCTATGGCCCGTGAACTGTTCAAGGTCCTTAGAAAACGTTTGCGATATGGGGGGGATAATAAAATGCCCCCCAAATAAGGAAGGGAAACTGGAAAAATCGAAATTATTAATATTTAATGAAACATCTGCAAAACATAGTCAACTGCAACACAACTCTTACATAAGTATATAGAAATAACGTCTAAAACACATGAACAAAATAATTTGTTCTTACAAAAACTGAAAATTATCAAAATCCTTTTTAAAAATTACAGCAAGATGAAGTTATTAAGTTTGGCTAGGGGTGCATTTTAATACATGGGATATGATGTATTTGCCTAAGCCTAGGAAACGTCTAGGCTGTCGAAGAGTGAATAAAACGAAAAACAAAACAAGGCAGGAAGTGATAAGAAAGAGTTGGTGGAATTCAGAGGAGGCTCCAAGCAGCTGAGTGCAGAGTCCTTCCTGGGGAAGTCCAAATCAGGCTCGGTATTGTCCTTTGTCCGAGTATGTCTGGTCCCCACCCCCACCTACCCACTGGAGTAGCTGCCCCTTGTCCAGGTGTCTTGTGACTTGTCTCCATAAAGAGGACTGTCCCTCAAGTGTAGTTGTCCACATGAAGTATGAGTTAAGTTTACAAAATATGTGAATGGTTTTCCTCTTCTGAATTTTTAAATGTGTTTGGAGAAGACCCAAGACTCCATCCCTAAGGTCTAAGTCTCAGCTTTGTGAGTTGCCAAAGTCATTTCTCAATGCAGTATCACATGCTTAGCAAATCCACATACAAATAACCCTGTAAGGGTGGCATCTGTGGCTCAAGGAGTAGGGCGCCGGCCCCATATGCTGGAGGTGGTGGGTTCAAACCCAGCCCTGGCCAAAAACTGAAAAAAAAAAAAAAAACAAAACCCTGTAAGTTGCTGACTCCATGGTTTCTCATAATTTTAAAACAAACTCAGTGGACCATCAGAAGAGGAGGGCAGGATGTTCACTAGAATTAAACATCATAAAGACATTATCCGTGATGAAAATTTAATAATAAGGAGAATGGCCCCATATGTATCTCTAGGCTCAGTGTCTATCTGGCACTTGGGCTCTATATTTTCAATTGTCTGCTAGACATGTCTACCTTCACGGTAGGGAAATTTGCCAAAGCAGTAGACTCCAAACCTATTTTCTTCTATTTCCACTTTCCTATCACTCAAACTCTCTCTTCCTAACTTCCTTTGTCTTTTAGTAAAACCAGTTTTGAAACTCCGATTCCTTCCTCTCCCTTGCTCTCCGCACCTAGTCCCCTTATATCTCTATCATCCATCCCAGGCCTGCTCCTCTGACTCTAATTTCACCTGTGTGGCTCCATCCCAGAATTTCCTGTCATTTTGACAAGGAAAGCACAGGATTTAGAACCACTTAGACATGACTTTGAATCCAACCTTGCTGCTTATTATGCGTGTAACCTTTCACAAATTACTTAGCTTCATCTCTGAGAAAGGCATATAAATGTGCACCTAAAGGACTTATCAATGAAGATGTAATATGATGATTTCTTGGGGAAGGGGAAATATGGCATTATAACTAAATAGGTTGAAAATGTTTTGTTTTTTTTTTCTGATATACAAGTTTATTACAAAAGAGTGAGAAATTCTCCTCCTCTCTCCAAAGTATAATAATTTTTACTGGCAGTCTAGGCTGCTTTACCCCCAGAAGAAAAAGTTCACAGACCATTGTTTCATAGGGTCCAGGTCATAAGTCCAGATTTGTTTCCTCAGGGCAGTTCCAGCCCATGAATGTGTTTTGTTCCATCTGTACAGGACTGATATGCAGCATTTTTTTTATTTGAATGAATTCCAACATTTAAAAATCAAGCACCAACCCACATGATTAGCCATTAGGGTAATGCAAGTCAAAACCAGAACGAGCCCACTCCACACCCACTACAATGACTACAATCAAAAAGATGGACAATAGCAAATGTTGGTGAGGATGTAGAGAATCAGGGACCCTCAGGCACTGCTGGCAGGGATGTACAATGGTGTAGCCACTAAACATATTATGCGTTTTTGACTCCAATAAAAAAGAAGTTAAACCTAAAAAATGTTTTCACAACTCTATCCTGAGGCGTCTACTAAAAAAAGGAAAACATATGTGGATACAAAGACTTGAACGCAAATGCTCATAGAGGCATTATTCATAATAGACAAGGAAACAACCTAAATGTCCATCAACTGGTAAATGAATAGACAAAAATGACACGTCCAAACAATAGAATATCATTCTATGGAGACAGGCAACTACATGAACGAACCTTGAAAACAGTACGCTCCTTGAAAACAGTACGCTCGGTGAAAGAAGTAAGACACAAGAAATCTCATGTTGTATTATCTGACAAACTACGATCACCAGATGCCCCAGGGAAGTACTTCTAAGAAGACCATAGTGATAGTCAATAGAGAAATGTGTAGCACTATTTCTAGGATGAGTTTGCAAACTTCATTCTCAGTCGACATGGTGCCTACCCTCAAGGAGCATACCTGAAATATAAACAAATGGGCAGATAATTGTAAAACAGGAGGGGTTCTTAATCTGGAGTCCACAGAAACCAGGAGGGTTTAAGGGCTTCTGTAAAACCTCTAGAATTAGAAAATGTATCATGTGCTTTTATTTTCTGGGGAGAAGATCTACAGCTTTTAGAGGTTCTCACAGAGATCTCTTATCCAAAAAGTTTGAGAGAAAGTAACACAGTGTGGCAAGAGCTACCTATATCATGGGAAGCATAACAAGAGCCAAGGACAAGTAAGAGGGACACTTAACCTAGAACAGTGGCAGAGTGGGGGTGACAGGGAGTTCCTGAAAGTCATTTTAGAGAAAGAAATGTTGAAAATATAATCTGAGCTGGGCCAGTGGCTCTCGCCTGTGATCACAGCACTCTGGGAAGCATTTGGATTCCTTGAGCTCAGGAGTCGGAGACCAGCCTAAGCAAAAGCGAGACTAATCTCTGCTAAAAATAGAAAAACTAGGCAGGGTGTTGTAGCTCATGCCTCTAATCCCAGCACTCTGGGAGGCCAAGGCGGGTGGATTGTCTGAGCTCATGAGTTCGAGACCAGCTTGAGCTAGAGCGAGGACCTGTCCCTAAAAAAAAATAGCTGGGCATTGTGGTGGGCGCCTGTAGTCCCCAGCTACTCAGGAGCAGAGACAGGAGAATCACTTGAGCCTGAGAGTTTGAAGTTGCTGTGAGCTGTGATGGTATGGCACTCTACCCAGAGCAACAAAGTGATATTCCATCACAATGATAATAATAAAGTAAAAAGTAAATTAAAAAAAGAAAATGTAATCTGAAGAATAAAATGTAAAGCAGACTAGAGAGGAGGAAAGTTCTCTTAGAGAAAGCTACACATACAGAAGAGTGAGCAGGGCCAGAAACGAGGCCAGAGTCGCTTAGCAAAGAGGAGCACGTGGCAGTGTGGGGAGGGAGGCAGGGAGGCGCCACATCGTGTCTGCAAACCCGAGGCGGAATTTAGATTCTATCCAGAGGACATTGGGGAGCAGCAGGAGAGTTTTAATTTGGAGAGTAACATGGATCTTTGGTTGATTCTGGCCATAAGGAGTAGAATGGATTGAAGGGCGTTAGGGGACAACTAGTTAACAGGCTGCTGCAGCAAATAGTCCTGCTGAGAGATGATGGTGACTTGGACTAAGGCAGGGCCAGCAGGCTGGACAGAGGTGGTCAGACTGTGGTGATTGCCATTGTCAGGATTGAGAGAGATATTCAAAGTGCCAAACCAATGTGTAAAGAACTAAGGTGCCTAGTGTAGTGCGTACGGATAGTCATAGAACCTGGCACGTGCTTAACACATTATAAATTGCTTCCCTTCATTCTTCTTCTGGCCTAAAATCAATCCCTCCCTGTACCTGTGCACACTTGCATTACAACACTTATGAAAAGTCCTTACACATTTTCTTCTCCATCCCTGTATCCTTCAAGCCAGCAATGCCTAATAGAGAGTATGAGCCACCAACACAAGCTACATATATAATTTAAAATACTCTTTTTTTTGTTTATCTATTAAATATTTATATATATATATATTTTTTGCAAGGTGAATGAATGTATCAATGAACGAACACAGTCCCCTCCGGGGCAAAGTGAATGAATGCATCAATGAATGGACACAGTCCATTCATGGAATTGAGACCCTGGATGATCCAGCAAACTGGATTAATCCCAGTTCATTGAATCTACTCCATGCTTTCCCATCACTCAGATTTTAATGATAATACTCTCTCTGCGAGGGCCTTCCCCATGTCTCCATCTCCTAAAATTCATTCTTAGAGACTTATCCACCAAAGGGTCCTCCTCCATCAGAATACCTTTCTTCACCTCTGCTCCCCATCCCACTTACAACCCAACCAAGCATGATCATTTTCTTCTTTTTCTTTTTTTTGAGACAGAGCCTCAAGCTGTCACCCTGGATGGAATGCGGTGGCATCACAGCTCACAGCAACTTCCAATTCCTGGGCTCAAGCGAGTCTCTTACCTCTGCCTCCCAAGTAGCTGGGACTACAGGCACCCGCCACAACGCCCGGCCATTTTTTGGTTGCAGCCGTTGTTGTTTAGTGGGCCCGGGCTGGATTCGAACCCACCAGCTCAGGTGTACGTGGCTGGCGCCTTAGCCCATTGAGCCATAGGCGCCAAGCCTCCTTTTCTTCTTTTAATTCCAAAAACAATGTGTTTTAATATTGGTGATAAAATCACTGATCGCTTTGGTTTTGTTTTTAATTGTCACATAATAATTATACTTATTTACAGGGTACAGTGTGGTGTTTCAATATGTATATACATGGTGTAATGATGAAATCGTGGCATTTAGTATATCTGTCACATCAAACATGTATCATTTCTTTGTGATAAGAACATGCAAAATCCTCTCTTCTTGTTATTTTATTTTATTTTATTTTTTTTGTAAGACAGAATTTATTCACAGAAAAGAAAGAAAAAGGCTTGGCGCCTGTGGCTCAGCGGGCTAAGGCGCCAGCCACGTATACCTGAGGTGGCGGGTTCGAATTCAGCCCGGGCCCGCCAAACAACAATGACGGCTGCAACCAAACAAAAAAAAGAAAGAAAGAAAGAAAAAAATACAGAAAACATTAAGGCATCTGTTAGAGGGAGAAAATTCTAGTGGGGAGAGAGAAGCTCTCTCCGTTTCTCTCCCAGTCTTTCCCCATCTCCTCCTTTAGGCCTTTAGTCTCAGGGTATATACAGGTGTATGGGTTCCTTGGCCAGGAAACGAATGAATACAGTCCCTTCCACCAGGGGCAAGGTGAATGAATGTATCAATGAATGGATACAGTCCTTTCATGGAATTGAGGCCTACCAAATCCATAACTATACAGGGGTTGTCTGGACAGCCGGCTACCAAATTTTTCGCCCAGCCTCTGAGCTGCAATTGGGATGACTTGCTGTTCTCTCATGCCTCCCTAATCGTCCCTGAAAGTCCTCCTCCCCGTTTGGGGAGGGACATACTAACTAAAACAGGAACTTTCCTCTTCTGGAGATCTAGTCATGATCAAAACTATTCCCTCTAATTCACCTTCCCTGACCCCAACTTGGGAAGACCCCTTTCCTGTTATCTTGTCTTCTACTGTTAAAGTTATAGGAGTCGATTCCTGCATACGTCATTCACGAGTAAAGTCCTGGAACCCTCCATCTTCTACAC
>CAUYON010025971.1:0-25183 GCA_963573935.1 Arctocebus calabarensis | reverse complement strand
AAAATTATCAATATTAAAATTTTATTTCAAGAATTTCCTCCAAAGCAAATAGTCAGCCTTCAGAATGGGAAAAGATATTTGCAAAAGCTTGATAACTAAGATCTACAGAGAACTCAAATTAATCAACAAAAAAGACCCAAAAATCCCATATATCACTGGGCAGGAGACATGAATAGAACCTTCTCTAAAGAAGACAGACAAATAGCTAACAAACATATGAAAAATTATTGTCCCTAATTATCAGAGATATGCAAATCAAAACTACCCTGAAATATCACTTAACCCCAGTGAGAATGACCCACATCACAAAGTCTCAAAGTTGCAGAAGCTGGCATAGATGTGGAGGGAAGGGAACACTTCTACACTACTAGTGGAACTGCAAACTAATACAACCTTTTTGGAAGGAAATACAGAGAATCCTCAAAGAACTCAAATTAGATCTCTCCCACCCATCCTTTCCTCTTCCCTCCCGTCCCCTCCCTTGCCCCTTTCTCTATATTCTTGTGCTATAATTGGGTTATAGCCTTCATAGTAAAGCTATAAATTAGCTTCATAGTAGGGCTGAGTACATTGGATACTTTTTCTTCCATTCTTGAAATACTTTCCAAGGAGAATATGTTCCAGCTCCATCCATGTAAACATGAAAGAGGTAAAGTCTCCATCTTTCTTTAAGGCTGCATAGTATTCCATGGTATACATGTACCACAGTTTATTAACCCATTCGTGGGTCAATGGGCACTTGGGCTTCTTCCATGACTTAGCAATTATGAATTGGGCTGCAATAAACATTCTGGTACAAATATCTTTGTTATCATGTGATTTTGGGTTTTCTGGATATATACCTAATAAAGGAATTATAGGATTGAATGGCAGGTCTATTTTTAGCAGATCTTTTTTTTTTTTTTTTTTTGAAACAGAGCCTCAAGCTGTCACCCTGGGTAGAGTGCTGTGACATCACAGCTCACAGCAACCTCCAATTCCTGGGCTCAAGTGAGTCTCTTGTCTCTGCCTCCCAAGTAGCTGGGACTACAGGCACCCACCACAATGCCCGGCCATTTTTTGGTTGTAGCCGTCATTGTTGTTTGGCGGGCCTGGGCTGGATTTGAACCCGCCAGCTCAGGTGTACGTGGCTGGCACCTTTGCCTGTTGAGCTATAGTTGCCAAGCTAGCAGGTCTATTTTTAGATCTCTAAGTATTCTCCAAATGTCTTTCCAAAAGAAATGTATTAGTTTGTATTCCCACCAGCAATGTAGAAGTGTTCCCTTATCTCCACATCCACACCAACATCTCTGGTTTTGGGATCTTGTGATGTGGGCTAATCTTACTGGAGTTAGATGATATCTCAAAGTAGTTTTGATTTGCATTTCTCTGATGATTAAGGATGATGAGCATTTTTTCACGTGTCTGTAGGCCATGCATTTGATCCTGCAATCCCATTACTAGGGATCTACCAAGAAGGAAAAAATCCTTTTATCATAAGGATATTTGCACTAGGCTATTTTCACAGCTCAATTTACAATTGCCAAAATGTGGAAACAGCCATACTAACCCAGGAATGGATTAACAAGCTGTGGTATATGTATACTATGGAATACTATTCAGCCATTAAAAAAGATGGAGACTTTACAGCCTTTGTATTAACATGGATGGAAGTGGAACACATTCTTTTTAGTAAAGGGTCATAAGAATGGAGAAGCAAGAATCCAATGTACTCAATTCTAATATGAAGGCAGTAGATGATCTAATACAAGGGGGGGTAGGGGATGGGGTAGCGGGGGTCATGGTGTATGGCACACCTGTTGGGGGTGGGAACACAAGTATAAGAGGGCCTTTGTCTAACATATACCCTCAATGAATTACAAACAATAAAAATAAAAAGAACTTCTAGAAACTTAAAAAATAAAATTCCCCTACATCCTAAAATTCCTTGCATGTGATAAATAAACACTGTCCAGTGAGTGGATGAAAAAAACTGTGAATTTTGAACTAAATTTTATTAAGTCATTTCTTCCTCAGAAATACTTTAAATATTACAATGTCATTCAGTAAGCATAAGAGAAGGCTTACTTCTCTGAGAAATCTCCAACAACAGAAAGAGAACTCGATCCACAGGGCCAAAATCCAGTCATTTGGGGATCAACTTAGTGCAGTATCTAAAAGTATGGGAAAGTTAGCACCCTGTGATAAATCAAGAGTCATTATGCATGGCAGTGCCTTTCTCCTTCACTTATCTGCAATTCCATCACAATTTGGGCAGTGAAGGCAGTTGTGAAAGTTATCAGGAAGAGAGAAGATCAGAAAAACTGACTCCTTTCCTTCATGGAAATGTAGGTTACTTGAAAGTGTTGTGACTTTAGAGCAAGACTAGGTTAGAGATCATTCTTGGCTACAAATGGTCCATACCATTAAACTATCTATCTAATCTTAGGGGTTGCCAGATGTCTGGTTTTGAAGCAAATGGCCAAGCATTTTACTATCTGCAGAGAGAGAGAGAGAGAAAAGGAAGGAAGGAAGGAAAGCAGGAAGAAAGGAAGACATAAAATCCCAGTATGGAACAAAAGGAGTACCACCTGATGTAAAATGTAATTTTTATTATAGACTATTGCTGACAAATTTTCCATCTCTATGAATATAGTTCCTTTTAAATTCAGTCGCCTTTTTTTAAGCAAGAGTGACAGATGTCTTTTTGAAAACAACTAGCAAACTTCAAAATATCAGTGTCCTTTTCTGTAAAATGAAAATGCTAACTAGCCTTGTCCACATTTAGGGTGGCAACAGCAATCAGTTGGGACAATGTATGTAAAATGTATTGTTCGATATTATTAAGCGTTGCACTAAGGCAAGGTGTTGCTGTTGTTCTTGCTGCTACTCTTTTGAGAATTCTTGTGATTTTAAAAAAGGTATAATTGTGTTTTTACTCATTATCACATTCTTAATAAACAAGCTTTTGCTTGCCCCAAATTTTAAAGCATCATTTAAAGATATTTCTAGTTTTATTGTTGATTGTTATAAATAGATTTCTCTAGACTGAGCATGTATTGAAGTAGAAGTTATTGAAGGGAATTCACTTTCATTGACAGTCATAAACCTTCTGGCTCTTTAATACCTCTGAAAAGTAGAAAATACTTCCCTCCTTAATCAGAAGCTTGTTAATTGCCTTTTGTAACATGATGCCTCATCTTCCTTAAGCTCCTCTTTACCATTGCTTGAGAATAGAATTTTCTAGGCCCTTCATGCCTACTTCCCTTACTAGAATAGATTGACTAGGGCTTCATCTCAGTAGCAGACTTGTGACGGGGTGCCCTTTGGGAAAAAATTTCTGCAATTTGATGTTTTTCAGCATTATTTTTGTTATAATCCTTAACATCACTATTATTCACTTTTTAAAACAACTTTGAACAAAACATATATAGAGTTTCTTTTTGCTTTCTTCCCTATCAAACTAACATCATTATCATCTTTTGAATGGTATTGGAGGCCAAAGCAGAATCTTGTACTTCTGTGGTTAATGTTTTTAAGCTGGAAAAAAATCATTCTTAACTCTTGGATTTGTAAGAGAGGAAAAATATCTTTTTCTCTATCCACGTAAGTTTTTTGAATCCTTATAACAAAAGGTAGGTTAACAAGAGAAAAACTTACAAATTAGCTAATGTAAGTTTTATGTAACATAGAAACCTTCATAAGGAAATGAAGACCTGAAGAAATAGTTAAACCTGAGTATTTTTATTCTAAGATTGATAAAAAGTGGAAAGTTTTGGAGAAATATTATAGGACAATGAGTATGAGGTACATGTAGTAAATTGAGGGGCAACTTAAAAAGTTACCAAGACCTATTTACTCAGATTTCTCTCAATATCCTTCCATGCTCAGAGATAAGAGGTATTATGACATGTTTCAGAGAGAAGGGGAGGGAAAATCAGTGGTGCCTACAAATATTTGTGTGCTAAGCTGCCATATTTTGGCATAGCATGTCCTAAACCTTGTCATTTTCAAAAATGAAATAATTCTTTATGTTGTCATCAATTATAGCACATACATTAAGAAATCTAGTACCTTAATGATATTTTAGATGGTAATTGTTTTGTTGCTATAAGAAACTTGTCCCAAATTATCTGAGACGAGATAGTTAAAACTTTGTAGGCATAGTAAATTTTATTGCTCTCTGGGAGTTTCTGGACAATTCTTGTATACTCTATAGATTTCTTTTTTTTTCTATTAAATCATAGCTGTGTACATTAATGCAATTATGGGGTACAATGTGCTGATTTTATGTACAATTTGAAATACTTTCATGAAACTGGTTAACATAGCCTTCAAACCATTTTCTTAGTTATTGTATTAAGACATTTATATTCTATGCTTAATAGATTTAACATGTACCCTTATAAAATGCACCATAGGTGTGGTCCCACCAATTACCCTCCCTCCACCCGGCCTCCTCCCTTCTCTCCTCTCCTCTCCCCCTCCTTTTTCCCCTTCATCTTGGGCTATAGTTGAGTTATAGCATTCATATGGAAGGGTGGGTGTTTATAAATTGGTTTCATAGTAGGGCTGAGTACATTGGATTCTTTTTCTTCCCTTCTTGAGATACTTTGCTAAGAAGAACATGTTCCAGCTCCATCCATGTAAACATAACAGAGGTAAAGTCTACCTTTCTTTAAGGCTGCATAATATTCCATGGTGTACATATACCACAATTTATTAACCCATTCATGGGTTGATGAACACTTGGGCTTCTTCCACTTAATAATTATGAATTGGACTGCAATAAACATTCTGCTGCAAATATCTTTGTTATAAAGTGGTTTTTTTGGTCTTCTAGATATATACCTAGTAGAAGAATTGCAGGATCCAATTGAAGGTCTATTTTTAGATCTCTAAGTGATCTCTAAATATCTTTCCAAAAGGAACATATTAAGTAAAGTTACCATGCTAAAATTTAGGTTGTTCAGAATTACACACCAAGCTTAGCTGGTAAAGTAAACTTGGGTCTTCTAATTATTAATCACAATGATTTAAAAAAACATGTTTAAGCTAATTAAACATTAAAGCTGTGTTTGCAATCAAAATAAGTTTGGGGCTCAGCATTTGCCCAATTCACCATACTAGGAACAAAATATTATAATTCTTCAAATATATTAAATTAAATGTTGGAAAATTCAATTCCATACAACATCTACAAGCCTATTTATACAGAACTGAAGTTATGTAGAACAATTTGAGTTTTAATAACTGTAGTTTTAGAATTGGGAAATGTATAAACAGGGAGCTTTTATTGTTATGGACACTTGGAAACTTCACCACCAAACCTCCTCCTATACAAATTTTAATATGGTTTTTAAAAATTATCCTCTTTAAAATTAATTTTACTTCTCTATAAGTAAATCAAAGAGTGTTCTGCCAGAGTGAGCCATATACTAAGATGAGGCATTGTTTTAAAGGTATAAAACTGGGAATTCAACCTGACAAATTTTTACTGGGCCACATAGATTATTAAGACAAAATCCCTGCCTGTTTGCAATTTAAGTCTTGGAATAAAGATGGCGTATGTCATAAAGGCGTAAGACTGTAAGAGCTCAACTCAATCTGTGCAGTGGCTACTGTATTGGTGATCCTAATAGTATTGCTAGTAAGCATTAATCTAAAAGAAGGCTGATAGAATGATAGAACATTTATTTATCATCTATTGTTTTACTCATGGTTGGGATTGGTAAATTTGGAAAAAATGTTATACATGTGAATTTATCAAACAGGTAAGCATGGGGGGAAGGGTGTTGTACAATGAACTACATTAAAAAATAGAAGGAATGGTGCGTTTTCTAAAAGATTCATTGTTAAGATCATTTGACTAGCAAACACCTGTAGTAACATTAACATAAGATCAGTTTACATTCAGAAGGTCACAGACCCTAAGACCAAAGCCTAAGATAGTGATAATTATGGAGTGACATTTTATAATAAGGGAACATCTTTCAAAATTTGACAATTCTAGATGGCATTAGCTGTCAAACTAACAGTATTACCCTAGCCAAAGCCAAAGGCGGGGGGAAAATAGGGCAAGAGGTAGCATTTTGGGGGATGTTGCATCCTTCTAAAATGTGGCTTTTTCTTCTATCCATAGAAATGCTATATTACGATTGAAAACAGGATATGAGCAATAAACTGTTTTTACACAAAATTGTTAATTTAGGATGACTGTATTTTTAAAAAATAGTTGCTGAATGCAGAAAGGAAATTTCACTACTGACACTTTTAGTTTTTATTAAGAAAGCAATGATTTTTCTAAGTTTCATAGTTTAGGCATTAGAATTCTGCTACTGCTTCAAAAAATAAAAATAAATAATAACTAGTTAAATTAGTGTTTGGGGAAATGAATTAGATTATAATGTATGCAAGCAATTAAGTAACACTGACTTGATTCACAGTGATGTCTGAAATGGCATTTTAAAAAATGAAAGTAGCTAAATTTGACCCTGATAAAATATATAGCAGCAATGGGTTAGGAATTTTGCAGTTTTGCCCAAAGAGTCCAATCAAACAACCCATATATTAGGTGGCCGTTAACATGCTGGCAGCTGAATTTTTTACATCAGTTTCCAAGGTTGCACAGTAATTACATCTACTGTGAGTCATTTTTGCAGCATATTTTATAAAACTTTTACAGGTTTGCTGGGAAGGGATTATTCAAAGTCACCTTTTATAGATTCTGCCATGAATATCAGACAATTATTTGAAAATGTTAGTGTTTACCACGCACATTGCTTCTGGTTTAAGTGTAGCTGGCATTTGAGGCTTTAGTATAGTATATGAGGAGAACTTCCTTTTCTTTGTAGACCTTCTATTCCCTAGCATTGCTAGTTTATGTTCCCACTGAGCTGCTGCCAGAACAGAATAAATCCAGTTGCCTTTTGCTGCTCAAGGCCAGCCAGACAACCATGGAAAGAATTAGTTGTTTTGAGCATTTGTCCTAGCATGTCATTAGAGGGTAGTGATGTGCAGTATCATGACCAACACAGTCCACCAAGGGCTACTCATTCAAATCGCTGACCAATTTAGATGGAATATTTTGGTGCTTGCCCTTTATTCCTACTTCCAATTATATACAATCAATGCCCAGAGATGTATTTGAGGATGTGACTGGATAAATTACTTAACATAACGTTTAGATCCACTGCAGTAGCTTATTCTATTTGCATTAGTACATTTTCACAGCTGAATGAAAAGTCCTGGTTGTTTCTTCAAATTAATATTTCAAATGTATCACGGATAGTGTTATATTCATTCTACAGTACAAAGACCAGGTAAGAAATATTATAAGAGGTAGAATTTGGGAGGACATTATATCTTACTGGGGGTCCTTATCAATACTGGAATTCAGGATGGGGAAGATAAATGACAGTAAAACGTGGCTCTAAAATCATTAAAAATGTTAAAGGTAAGAGGGAAGGGAGCAAACTAATTTTGTTTGCTGGAGTCAATAGCAGCCTCAGCACAGTCTTCAATCAAGCCCAAGTAAGATGAGATAACTCTAGCTCAAAAGATGTGTGTGTCGGGGAGGTGCAGTTATGGTTGGCATTATGGGACCAACCTCTTTGACCTTGCTTTTCACTGAGGACCCAAAAAGAAAATTTGATTTTTTTTCTCCCATTTCTTCACTTTCTCACCATGGTTGTAAGCGTGGTGTAAGCATTCCTTATACCTCTGTCTTTGCCACTTTGATATCATTTCATTTAACAAGGAACTAGCCCCAGATGTTGCGATCACTTGTTTATGAGTTTAGTTGTTTGTTTCCCTTCTTATTCAAAGAAGAACAAATTTTTGAAAGAAGAGTCCAGACCTTAAAATTTATAAATACCACTTTCTACATCTTTAGGAAAACATTTGAAAACTGCTTATTCATTCATCCATCCATTCATTCATTCATTCATTCATTCTCTTTGTCTATCTTTTGAGGATCTGCTCTTTAGCAAGGGCTCTTCTAGGCAGTGGAGATTCAGTGGTAAAAACAAAGAATGATTTTGTCTTCGTGGAGTTTACATTCTGGTGAAAGAGAGTTGATTTTTAAAAATAATAATTTTAAGTGTTGCGGGGAGATAAAAAGGTGGTAAGAAAGAGAGAAAGATAGAGGAGGCCTTTGCAAGGAGGTGGCTTTTGAGCAGAGACCCAGATGAAGTGAGGCAGTAAGCCCTGCAAAGCTTTAAGACTGGAGCCTTTCAGAAGGACTAACTAGCTCCCACAGAGGCTTTGAAGCAAGAATAAGGATGGCTTGCTTAGAAGCAGCAAATGGAACCGAGCAGAGAGCATAAAAAATTGAAAGGATCAAGATAGATTTCAGAGGACATATGAGCTCACACTTAAGAAATTGGATTTTATTCTGCATGTCCTGGGATGCTGTGAAAAGTTTCAGAGGAAGTAGCATTTTCTGACGCACATTTCTAAAAGATAGCTGTGGCTGCTATGTGAGGGATGTTACGTCGGGGTTAGGGTTGGGCATATGGAAGAGTGCATGCAGAGAGAGCCACTAGAACATTGTGCAATAGTTTATGCTAAAGATGTTAGGTGTTTTGGGCTACATTACTAGCAGTCAAAGTGATAAGAAATGGTTAAGATATTTGGAAGACTTGATAGGATTTGCTGATAAACTTGGAGGAGGAAAATGGGAAAGTCCAGGATGACTCCTGATCCTCTGACTTGAGCAAGAGGTTAAATGCTGGTGCCAGTTATCAAAATGGGGTACCCCATGGGGAAGCAGTTTGGAAGGCCTGGGCTACACAAATAACATAAACTGGGTGGCTTAAAAACAGAAATTTATTTCTCACAGTTCTGAAAGTTGGGGAGTCCAAGATCAAGGTGTTGGCTGATTTGGTTCCTAGTGAGTGCTCTCTTGCTCTCTCTGTGTCCCTATATGGCAGAGAAAGAGAGAAGGAGCTAGGAGTAGCTCTTGGAGTGCATTCTCCAAAGACATTGATCCCATCATACCAGGGAGCTTTATCCTCAGGACCTCATCTAACCCTAATTACCTCTAAAAAACACCATTCCAAATACCATCACATTGGTCATATAGGGTTTCAACATCTGAATCTGGGGAGAGGGGACACAAACATTCTGTCATAACAGGGAGATATGGGTTGGGCCGGGTTTTTTGTTTTTTGCTTTTCTTAACTACAGATGCAGACATTTCAATCAGTCACTCAACTGAAGATGAATAGATAGTTCAGAGAGACTTTGAACCAAGAGGTATAGATTTGGAAGGCATCAGCATAAAGATCTGAAACCATAAAAGGGAGGTAAATACCTGGGACATTGAATGAGAAGGAAAAATATGAAGTACTGAAAGAGTTTATAGATTCAGCAAAGGAGACTAGGATCCCTGAGGTAATGGGCATCCTAGCAGAGCACTGTGTCTCAGCAAACAAAGAAAGAGGAATGTGTTTCAAGAAAGAGAGACAACTTAGCTGTGTTAAACACTGGATTTGTCAAATAAGATGAGAACTAAGAACTGGCCATTGGGTGGTGCTAGAAGGAGAATATTGGGGATTCTCACAGGAATACCTTCTATGAAGGAACAGAGAAGAGAGTCTGAATGGAGCAGGTTGGGGAGAGAATTGGAGAGATGGATATGGAGAATCTAGATGCAGAAGGCTTTTGAATGTCTTGCTGCAAGGTAGACCAAAGAAATTGGACAACAGGATATGGGGCCTACAGAAGAGCGTTTTCTAATGAGACATGTTGCTGTCAGTATTTATGCTAATGAGAATGATTCTGTAGAAAAGTCTAAATTGATGATACAAGAAAAAGCTAGCAAACTGTAGAGGTGAAGTACTGGAATGGCCCAGAGGGAATGGAGCCACTGCCCAGGTGGAGAAGTCAGTCTTACACAGGAACTGGCTCCCCACTGTAAAGGGGGTGAAGGCAGAGCACATGGGCATAGACTCGATGGTGGGCAGAGAAAGCAGCTCTCTTCTGATTTTCCAATTGCATCTTGAAAGAAAGGCAAGATCATTAGCAGAGAGTGAGGAGGAGAGAGAAGTGCTGGAAGTTGAAGGAGAAAGGAAAGGGTGTGGGCGTAAAACTGGTAGCTTAGAAAAATAGGAAAATAAACTGACTACATCAATGCAAGAAGATTGCCGAGAAACCAGTGAACATTTCTCCATTTAAAATGAGATCAGCCTGTGTTTTTTTTCCTGGCCACCTTTATAATCTGGCACAGGCAGAGAGTGGGTGGAGAGTTGGGTTTTAAGAAGATTAGAGTTTTTCTAGGTGATTAAGACAGAGGTAGACAGAAAGGAGAGTTTTGTGGTGGTGGTGTTGTTGTTGTTGTTGTTTTACTTTTTTGCTTTTTAAAATCATTTCCAGTTGTCTTTTACTAAAACCAATTTTCCTAACTAAAACCCATTGTGTATGCTGGTATGTAGGCGTTCAATTTTTTTCTTAGTCATGCCATAACTAAAAGATTCAAAAGCTGAAATAGCTTTCCCAACATAAGTACTATAATTTGTTCTATCTCTCACTTACTTAATTCAAGTTGAGGACTCTCTTTAAAGTCCTTTTTACCATTTTTTCTTATATAATACATAAAAGCATAAGTTGTAGAGAAATAATTATGGACGTTATTAGCATTGGCACTTCTGAGTTTCAAAACAACTTGTTACAAGAATGTTCAGAAAAGTATGTTATTTATATAAGGAGGTTTATTTAAAATGAGTCAGATTATATGTAGTGAAGGCATATAGCTCCCTAATTCCATGAAAACCACTAGTGAATTTAGTTTTATTAAGAACTATGGGCACTCTACCCAGGGCGACAGCTTGAGGCTCTGTCTCAAAAAAATAAAAGAACTATGATAAGGGTAGCAATTCAAATACTGATAAAGCAAACACAAGAAAATAATGACAATCGAGATTTAAAAAACAGAGATGTTGATTGTTAGTCTATTTGAAATGTACTCTTCTGGTCCTACACTGTCTTTTCTTATTTCTTCATTTCCACTTTCTTCAGAGAGGGGCCAGGATGCAAATATGAAATAAAGAATTGGACACTATGGAAATCCAGAAGACAGGAAGGCATCACTGGAGCCTGGGCAGTGGCAGATACCCCCTCCCCTTCTCTTGCCCAGCTGGAATATGGTAATATTGAGGTATTCCCTAAAGATCCTACTACTGAAAATGAAAATGTTTTTGATAGGAAGAGCAAAGAGGTTATAAATCGAGAAGACCTGCCTAGGGATTTCTTTGCTGGATAGATTTGGGGGTCCTGCTTAATGCCTTTGACCTCTGATTAGTACAGATCCATATCCAGGTCTAACATTCAGGAATAAACCAGGCTTATTGTGGGCTCCCACATTCAGGAGAGTTTTAAACCTTTATTGTCCAACTAGTTCACAAAACTACGAATGGATACCTTATTCAAAATTAGAAGGACAGACTCGCAGTGGAAGCATCCGTTCTGCACGCCTCTAGTTATTAACCTGATTGTGCACGCACAGGAGGCTGAGACCAAGAAGGAGCCTCAGCAGGACACATAATAAACAAGATTGAAAGAAGCAACAGGAAATGAGGGAAGGAGAACCGAAACGTGGTCTCAAAGACCTTCTGTTTTAAGGTCTCATATAAACCTGTCTGCTTATTTATTATCAGGGAGTTCGTAAATTCTAGAGGACTAAGGTGGTTATGGACTTTGAAAATCTAATACGTAAAGGGTTTGAGGCACATTCTTTCCCCCAAGATATTATCCACACAAATAAAATTTTGAGAACAATGTCAAACATTCATGAAGCCAAGATTAGGAATTCCTGCATTATGTCATTTTAAAAAATGCAAGCAGCTAATAAGTTATTTATGATATGAAGTTCTGAATTTGATATGGGGGGGTTGTAGTGAGGCCTTAGATACATTTATTTGAAAAACAACTTGAGGCTCGGCACCTGTGGCTCAGCGGGCTAAGGCTCTAGCCACATACACCTGAGCTGGCGGGTTCGAATCCAGCCCAAGCCCGCCAAACAACAATGACAGCAGCAACCAAAAAATAGCCGGGCGTTGTGGCGGGCGCCTGTAGTCCCAGCTACTTGGGAGGTGGAGGCACGAGACTTGCTTGACCCCAGGAATTGGAGGTTGCTGTGAGCTGTGATGCCACAGCACTCTATCCAGGGTGACAGCTTGAGGCTCTGTCTCAAAAAAAAGAAAGAAAGAAAAACAACTTGATTCTTTTCATTAAATTTCAAAGTTTACACACTGACACAGAAAAATCAGAGGCGCTACCAACTAAAATGTTTATAGTGTTATAGAAGAATTCCACCACAAACATTCCCAGGTATTTTTAAGGGCTGACAATCTGTAGTCACCCTTCAGCCTCTGCCCCATGCTGTACAATACAAACTGCTTTTCTGAAACAGATTGTGTAATGATTCTGGGTAATCAAGATCCAATTTACAAACCCCATATTATAGTGGTGTCTGTCAGATACTTCAGAAGATAGTGTTTTTAAATCTCCAAAATCCAGTTGAAAGTAGCCTTTTCTCCAGTGAAATATGTCATCAGAGCCTGTAAACTGGATGTAATGTCTAAGCTGTGATGCTCAGGAAGACCTAATTCAGCAACAGTCTTCTCCCTTGTAAAGGTTTAGGTCGACACTCAGTTCCCACCAACACAGAACACCTGCAATGGTATTTCTCTATTCATGGCCCATGGGGGCGCTCCTGTTTATTAGACTTCACACGGGAATTATTGAGGCAAAGGACAAAAAGAACAATCAGAGTAAGATAATCTGTGTCTCCAAAATGGAACAAAGGCAAAGAAGGAGCTTTTCTCAAACAGCTCAAATGAATTTCCATCCTCCAGTCTGTGTGTCCACCCTTAGTTTCCCCTCAACGAAGTGAACCTCCTCCTATCCCACGTACACCACCAGCCACGTGTGCACATACTCACACATAGGCTGAAAGATTTGGAGCAAATTTAACTTGAAATGTTGAAAATGTTGAAGGTTCAAGAGTGGTATTTTAACCTTAAACTACTGAGGAAGATAGTATTGAACTCTTTTTTTCTTTGATACCTCTCATTCTAAATAAGATTTAGATGTTAACATTCCAGAAGTTTAAAAAGGGAAACATTTCGTTTATGCTTTCAAATATTTATTATCCTCTTAAAAATAGCTTCTAAAATGTTTTTTAATTTGGGCATTCATATGTTCTGGGTTTTTTTGTACAACATATGCAAACATAAGTATAAAATGTCAGCCTCACAAACCAATTTTTGTTATTTTTAATTGTAAAAGAAAACATGATATGTATTATATATATTTTGTATTTAATATGAGAAAAATACATCATGGTTCTTCTTAAATCTGAGCTGGATTTTTATAAAGAGGAAGACAAGAATCATTAAGCATTTAGGATTCCCTTAATTTATCAAATGTGAATCCTACCAGAGGTAAAAGAAGATAAAATTGTTTCAGTGTTAACTGTGGAGGGGACCTTAGACCCCTGGTTGGCTCCATACCACTAAAAACATGAGACTTTAAGTCTCATTTCCTCTTCTATCAAATGGGGACAAAAAAACCTACTTCTTGGCTCGGCGTCTGTGGCTCAAGCGGCTAAGGAGCCAGCCACATACACCTGAGCTGGCGGGTTCGAATCCTGCTTGGGTCCACCAAACAACAATAACGGCTGCAACCAAAAAATAGCCAGGCGTTGTGGCAGGTACCTGTAGTCCCAGCTACTTGGGAGGTAGAGGCAGGAGAATCGCTTGAGCCCAGGAGTTGGAGATTTCTGTGAGCTGTGATGCCACAGCACTCTACCCAGGGTGACAGCTTAAGGCTCTGTCTCCAAAAAAAAACCTATTTCTCAGCACTATTGAGAAATCATTAAGTATGTATTGAGTGCAATACAATAATTTTTTTGTAAGTCTGCAATTAAATAATTTTTCAGATAAATTTTATTTCAGATATTTCAGACTATGCCTAGAAAATGAAAATATTTTAAAAATAGTGTAGGTCTACTTTCTTTTCAGTGAAACAAATAGAATGTGATTCAGAGTAATGATAGTAACGTCTCATCAAATAGTGCCTTTCTCATGAAAGAACACATAATGCAAACAAGCCTGAATTGTATCTGTGGTTACAGATGTGGCTCCCTCAAGCTGGGTGTCACTTTTACATGCACGTTCCAACTTGATAAATGTCATCTTGGCACGTGTTTCACATACGGATGGCCAAGCCTATGGCAAACACAGTGCAAGGCCTGGAGATCTGTAATCTCCCTTTGCCCTTCACCCAGGTATTCATGGCCTGGGACAAACAGCTGAAAGACCTACTCCCATCTTTGACACTTTTTAACTGTGTGAAATTGGGTGAAGTCCTTAATCTCTCAGAGTTTCAATGTGCTTCCCTATAAAATGGAGGGCAACTATGCCCGCTGCCTCATAGAGTTGTTAGGACAATCAAATAAGATCATTCAAAAACTGTACTACACAATCAGGGTAAAAGAAAATCTGGATTCAAAGTTTTATAGTTCTCTGGCTCTTGCTTGAATTAAGAGGAGTTTCATAAATCCAGTCCTTTTTTATGGTTAGCTCTAATCCCTTATGATGATGCAAAAAAGATTGGGAAATGTGCGCTATAATTGTGCGGGAGAAGATCTGGCATTTTTTCTTTTCCATCTCAATTAACCTCTGCTGAAGGTCACACACAAGCCAGAGCTCAAGGTCCATTTTCTTTTTTGAACTTGTCATGCCTTCAGATGTAGAAGGAAGAAGCAGCCAGTTGTACCACGTTCCATTTTCTGAAATGCTCTGAGGGAAAAAGAACATTTTCCTCATGAGACTCCCTTGTTCACATTTTTTCCAAAAATGGATATTTTTTTCTCCTATTTTCTTTGCCTCTTTGTCTCAATCAAACCTGTGAGTGTCTGATTATCATCATCAGTGGGCTGTGCTATTTTCTACGTGATATCTTACAACAGCATAGGACCAATGCGTCTCCAGGGTGTCATAGGTTTGATAACGCTAAGGTTTCTGTGAGTAAAAAGAGCTTGTCGGTATAATGATCCCAATTTCATAACAGTTTGGGTAATTTATCTTATTGGTATTTCTTTCATAATCAAAATGAAAAAGCACAGCGCTTTTTAAAAAGGTGTATATTGTCTCTTACTGGGTTAACATTTATCATAGAACATTTCTCTATATTGAATCATCAACTGTGTGCTTGACACTACACTTAGAATGATGGACTAGGGTAACAAGGACAATAATTCAGCCAGTGGTTGAGGCCCTACTACATGCCAGATATGGGAATGCACACTTAATGAATTTAATCCTCCCAACAGTGGTAACAAGTAGTTTTTTTGTCCCCATTTGCTAGAAGAGGAAATGAGACGTAAAGTAACTTGTGCAAACTCACCATTTAACAAAGATTTATTTCCTTTTTTAATTGAAAATTTACTTATTTATTTTTATTTTTATTTTTTAATTTTTTTGAGACAGAGCCTCAAGCTGTCACCCTGGATAGAGTGCTGTGGCATCACAGCTCATAGCAACCTCCAACTCCTGGGCTCAAGTGAGTCTCCTGCCTCCACCTCCCAAGTAGCAGGGACCACAAGCACCCAAATCAACGCCCGGCCATTTTTTGGTTGCAGCCGTCATTGTTGTTTGGCGGACCAGGCTGGATTTGAACCCGCCAGCTCAGGTGTATGTGGATGGTGCCTTTGCCGCTTGAGCCACAGGCGCTAAGCCTGAAAATTTATTTAAATTTAAAGAATTTAAATTTAAAATATTTATTTTAGAAAATTTATTTATTTAAAGAATTTATTTTCTTTTTTAATTTAATTATAAATATTTATGGGACACAATTTGAGATTTTGATACATGTATATGTTGGATAATGATCAAATAAGGGTAGTTAGTGCATCCATCACTTTATGGTGATTTCTTTATGCTAAGAACATTCTTAACTCCTCTAGCTATTTTGTAATATGTGTGTATACAGTATCTTACTGTTAATTGTAGTCACCCCCCTGGGCAGAAGAACAGCAGAACTTAACTTTTTATATCTAATTGGAACTTTCAGCAAATATTTATTGATGATGTAAGCAAGTTATCAGCTGCTCCCTCCCTTTTTCTCTGGAAATCTAGGTAAGAAGGTCTTGCACTACTCAATCATGCAACTTTTAAAGTTGTAGTGCCTTCACAGATTCTTCTGCTAAATTCCATGGCTTTATCTGTCTCATGAGTTTCATCTGTGACTCACTCAGAATGTGAAACTCCACCCCTTCCAAGTTTCCGCAAAAAAAAAATCCCCTGCCCCAGCAGGATAGAAACTTATCCTACCCGAATGGAGAGAGAATCTACAGTTCCAAGATGGGCTCCTCCCAGAAGCTGCTGGCCCAGGACAGGGCCACTGCAGAGTTCCTGCACATGCATGCCAACACGGAGCAGAACAAGCCCCAAGGACGCCTGGATGATGGGAATCAGCAGACCGGGAAAACAGGCCACACAGATGGAGGATGGCGTGAAGGTGGAGGGCACCATGGGCAGGCGGCTGCAGAAGCAGCTCAGCAGCTTCTCCTCAAGGAACCACCCTGTTTGACCGCTCCGTGGTGGTGTCCATCTGGGGAGTCCTTGCTGCCAGCCTTCTGCACTTGGATATGCTGCACAGTGTCCTGTGGCCACCCATGAGCTGCTTTGAGCGAACCCCCAGTAGGAACCTGAATTAGAACAGACCTTCCTTTGTAGCAGAGGTAACTCAGCAAGTAAGTAAAACCCAACATCTAGAATGAAAATTAATTACATGGAACCCACCTAAAGTGGAATAAAGTATCGCACTTGCCCTCCTCTGATTACGGCAGCCCTTTCAAAGCAGGCTTCAATTCAATCCCTAAGAAATAGTTTGTGAAAAACCTTCCTAGACCCTGAGGTAAGTACTACATTTCTCCTCTTCCATAGATATGGAAGGGTAAAATTGACAGTAGGAAATATGTTACAGAGGGAACTGTGCCCCCAAAATGGCAAAAATATTTTCTGTCTCCCCCAATTTTTGAGAACTGAAGCCTTCATCCCTTCCTCAGCCAGCAGTCAGGAGGGACAGGGATATCTCTTGTTCTTTGTGCCACAGGAGATTGCTCAATCTGGGCAGAGGGCAAAAGAACTTCTTAGCTAAAGATCGGTTGGACAGAGGTCACAAAATCATCTTAGCCAAACATGGGATTAATGCAGGTGGAGGCCATGAGATTATCTTGGCCCCAAATGGGATTATGGGACCAGAACCTTTAAAAGCTCTGTGCGTCTGTTCAGAAACAGGAATTTGGACTTTGAGACCATAGTTTGCCATTTTCCTTGTTTGCCAGCAAAGCAATAAATCTCTTTCCTTCTCCTAAAAGAAAAAGAAATGAACAAATAAATAACAAATAAAATCCCCTCCTCAAGCATTCATGTCCTTTGCAGACGTTTGGAATGTTTGAGGGGGCTAACATTATGTTGCTTACAGTCTTTAATTCTTTCATTCCTAGCACCTTCCTGGAGGACGGCACAGATATTCGTTCCCTCATTTTACTGAGCTCTGCTGCTCTGCTAGAGTTGAACTTGGGTACTGAATTCATTATGACCCTCCACAGAACCCAAGATCTTTCACTTCACATGCTCCATGCTTCTCTGAAGGATAATGTAATTACACAAACAATGTAGAGTCCTAATTCTAAAGTCCTATTGTGTGCTAAGCCTTGGAAAAGTAGTTAAATATAAATACCAGCTATGCATTTTCGTCCAATAACCTCACTAAACAATAGATAGGACCTTGGGCAATAAAATGTCTCATTTTAAAAATTAAGAGGAAAAAATAATATATAAGATACTATATTAGCTTAACTTTTAAAACTTATATTCTGTAGGACAATAATGGCAAAAGTTGGCAGATTTTTTTCCTGAGGGAAAAATAGTAACTATTTTTTTAATTTGTGGGACATATAGTCTTTGTTGCAACTGATCACCTTTCATTTGTACAGTGACAGCAGCATAAATGACTTAGTGGGGCTGTGTTTCAACAAAATTACCTATCAACCCTGAAATTTGAAATTCACATGATTTTCTCAGGGAATTATATTCTTATTTTGATTTTTTCCAACCATTTAAAAATAGAAAGCAGGCTTGGCGCCTGTGGCTCAGCAGGCTAAGGCACCAGCCATGTACACCTGAGCTGGCAGGTTCGAATCCAGCCCAAGCCTGCCAAACAACAAGACGGCTGCAACCAAAAAATGGCCGGGCGTTGTGGCAGGTGCCTGTAGCTACTTGGGAAGCAGAGGCAAGAGACTTGCTTGAGCCCAGGAATTAGAGGTTGCTGTAAGCTGTGATGCCACAGCACTCTATCCAGGGCAACACCTTGAGGCTCTGTCTCAAAAAAAGAAAGATAAAAATAGAAAGCAAATTTTTAACTTCATACAAAAAACTGGCCACAATAGCTATAGTTTGCCAACTCCTCTATCTCGGTATCTTTTATAGTTGTAAAAGAAGCATAATAACTGTTGTTACATCTTGCTGCCCCACTCTAGCTAACTCTCAGAAGAGTTAATATAGGTCCTAGAGGAAAATAAATACTCTTCCCACTAAGTACAATGTAGTCCATTATTTCTTACTCTTCTTTCAAAAGTGTGATATAATAATTTTTCTGAGAAAATAGATTTTTGAGTAATGGGTTAATTAAGGTGTATTCTTCTTTGGGTCAGCATCTCTCAAAGTGTGTACCATAGAACTCAAACTCCCCTCAATTTTAATGTATTATAAAAAAAAGTGGACGGGGACATCTATGAAATTTATCATTTAAATTAGGAAAATGTGCATCAGATCAAAGCTCAAGATGTTGTCTTTTTACAGAACCTTATATTTGCCAGAGCTTTTTAAATATGCTGATGTCAATCATAACTATCCAAGAGGACGATACAGGATGCAGTGATTCCTAACTTACTAGCCACAGAACTCTTCTTTTTTCCTTCTTTTTTCTTTTTCTTTCTTTTTTTTTTTTTTTGTTGGCATCATTAGGGTTTACTAGAATATGTCTTCATAAGGGCACTGGGGCTTGCCCTTGGTGGTCTTAATGTATAAAGCCTGGACATCCTGCCAATTTTTCGTAAGCAACTACACCAAGAAGTTAACAGCCAGGTGGATGCTGTACACCAGCTCCTCATCTCTCATCTTCACATGGCCAACAGCCACAGCCAAACAAAGAGCTTCTTCATCTGGAACTTGATTGTGGACTTCACTTCATCAACTTTGGCCTCCATGTTTTCATTGTGGGTCAGCAGGGAAGGAAATTTGCCAGCCTTATTTAAACCAGGCCCAAGAATTCATGGGATCTGCTTGATAAGAGACACTTAAGCCAAAGAGGCATCATACTTCTTGGCCAGCTTCTTGACCAGTTTCTTGTTTTTGTTCAGTTTCTTCAGCAAGATGTCCATGTGGGGTATGTCCATTGCCTTGGCCTCGTCACAGTGCTGCTGGTCCCCCAGGACACACACTGAGAACTTGGGACAGGGACTGAACGTAAGCCTCATGGTGCCAGAGAAGAGTTGTCCCTCTGAGGATCATAGTTCTTCAAGCTAATCTGTAGCCCCCACCATTTCTAAAAACTTCCAGAGCTTACGCTGTTCCCGTGCAGGACTTCCCATACTGCCTCCTACGGCGTGTCGCGAGAGACTTTGCTGCTCAGGGTTGCTCGTGCTGCAATAACTGGAAAAGAACAGCCCCATTCCTTAAGCTTACTTAACATCATCAACAGGTTCTTGGAAACTATGACTTTAAATGAAATAAAGTATAAGGAAACCAGTTTTACCATAGGCTAATTGCTATACATGAGAGCTAACTTCTAACATATTTCTGGTCACAAAAATATCACCAGACATCTAAATAAAGAGCCATGGCCCAGTATAAATGTCTTTTTTTTTTTTTTTTTTTTTTTCGGCAGAGCCTCAAGCTGTTGCCCTGGGTAGAGTGCTGTGGCATCCCAACTCACAGCAACCTCCAATTCCTGGGCTCAAGCGAGTCTCTTGCCTCCGCCTCCCAAGTAACTGGGACTACAGGCGCCCTCCACAATGCCCAGCCATTTTTTGGTTGTAGCCGTAATTGTCGTTTTGGCGGGCCTGGGGACTGGATTCGAACCCGCCAGCTCAAGTGTACCTGGCTGGCGCCTTAGCCCATTGAACCACAGGCGCCGAGCCCAGTATAAATGTCTTAACACAACAATTAAGTAAACAAGATGAGGTATATATTAGCCAGTGTGATGTAAGCGTTCCTAATTCTATATGAAATCAGCACATTGTACCCCATAAATGCATTAATGTATACATGATTATGTGTTTAATAAAAAAAAAGAGCCAAAACACTTCAAATATTGAACATTGAAATAAATGTGTGCTATGCATACAAAACAAGTAGGATACTTATTTACTAGAGTTTTGGTGAATCAGTGAGTGACAGTGGTCATAGTGGTGGTGAGTTAAATCATGAAATATATGTTTCAGGTCCAGTGCCTGTACTCAGTGGCTAGGGCTCCAGCCACATACACCAGGGGCTGGCATGTTCAAACCCGGGCCAGGCCTGCTAAACAACAATGACAACTACAAACACATACACACAGCCAGGTGTTGTGGTGGGCGCCTGTAGTCCCAGCTACTTGGAAGATTGAGGCAAAAGAATCGCTTAAGCCCAAGAGTTGGAGGTTGCTGTGAGCTGTGATGCCACAGCACTCTACTGAGGGCAATAAAGTGAGACTCTGTCTAAAATAAATAAGTAAAATAAAATAAAATGTAGTCCATGGATCAGAAGCATCAATATCACCCAAGAACTTGTTAAAGCCAGGCATGGTGGCTTGTACCTGTAATCCCAGCAACATGGGAAGATCGCTTGAGCCCAGGAGTTCAAGAGACTAGCCTAGACAACATAGTGCAATCCCATCTCTAAATTGAAAAAACAAACAAAACCTCTCAGGTCACACACATCCCAGGCCTACTGAATCAAAATCTTTATTTCAATATGATACCCACATATTATATTTTAAAAGCAATACTAAAGACTATGGTTTTACACTGTTTTAATTTAAGCTAAAAGATCCAGAAGTTAAATCATGACATTTTGGTTCAAGTCAAGTAACTCGATCAAGTTTACTTCTTCCTTTGTCATTCATTACATTCAGATGTTTGCTTTCACTTCTCATTTGTTCTTGTGGGCTGGGAGAGAAGAAAGACAAGACAATTGAAAAACAAATTTATGAAAGATACAGTAATTGACTCCATCTTCCAAATGTCTTCAAAATCTTAAAGAAACATCATTTTAGAGCCAGAAATATAAACCAGGAAAAAGCCTTTGTTTTTATTTCTGATTCTTAATAGAAATGCTGATCTTTAGCATGGTCTTTTTTTTTTTGGAGACAGAGCCTCAAGCTGTCGCCCTGGGTAGAGTGCTTTAGGATCACAGCTCACAGCAACCGCCAACTCCTGGGCTTAAGTGATTCTCTTGCCTCAGTCTCCCAAGTAACTGGGACTGCAAGCACCAACCACAATGCCCAGCTATTTTTTGGTTGTAGTTGTTGTTTTGGCAGGCCCGGGCCGGATTTACACCTGCCAACTCTGGTGTATGTGGCTGGTGCTTTAGCCGCTTGAGCTATAGACACTGAGCCTATCATCATTTTTTAATGTATCTGTGATTCTCTCAAGAAGCATCTGAATCTTTATTATTATTTTTATTACTTTGCATGAATATGATGATGACCTCCCAAGTACAAAACCAAGCACATGTTCTTCAACACCAGTTTGCAAAGTTAGGTAGGAGTAAATGACAAACTTTGACTGCTGTTTACTGTAAGTAGATTTCTGAGGGCCTTGCATAAAATTTACAACATAAGCTCTGCCTTCTAGATATGTATTTGTTTAAACCTCCCATGATCCATGGCCAAATAGTTTTCTATTTGTAAGTGCTTATTATGAATAACAGCTGTGTAGCTGTTCTGTATGTCACTATTGGCAGATACAGTTTGAAACCTTACAAGATCCTTGAATGGGTTCATATAAATTTTTATCCTGTACTCCCAGTTCACATGGCTAAGGAACTCCGTTGTTATTCTCAAGACCCCCTTTTGTTGTTACTGTTACGCAATTGCACCATATGATAAAAACTATGCTCCTAATTTTATTCTCCATCTATTATTCTGATCTGCCATCCTCCCTCTCTGACATCTCAGAAAGAGAATAGGTAGTCCCCAAGTTACAAACACCTGACTGACATACGCCTCACACTTACAAATGGCACTATTTCAGGTAACAGATAAATGTACCTATTTCAACATACGTACAAATTCAATTTACGAAAACACCCATATCCCCTTGTTGGTAACCCAGGGACTGTCAGATTTTAAATCAGATTTTAAAAGGTAGTCACGAGGCAAATTAAAAATAACATTCACATTGTTCCTGTTTGCAAAAATCTTGCAATTCCCAGTTTGCTGATCCCTTTTGTAAAGTGGTTGAAGATGTAAGATTAAAAAGTCTTAAGACTCCCAGCGGACCAGACATTTGTTCTCCCCAGAGAAAGCGGTGCAGGCATTGTGCATTAAAGAGACGCGTGAGCTGTGGAGCAGAAGCAACATCAGGGCCATATCCATAGTTAGCATGGATGGATACGCAGTGTATCCCACTCACCATGCAGTATTTGGCTTTGAGAAGACCCCAACTCTAATGATAATGTTTTGATGCATCTCCAGTGCAATGAGAGCCTGTGAATAGGTGACCCTAGCTGTGGTCTATGAGAAATACTAAAGAGATGCTTGTTCTTGTGTACATGTCCTTGATGTTTAAGGGTTTCAGTTGTTAGAAAACTCATTTGATTCAAAAATTCAGCCTGAGTTTCCTATAAAACTGAGACTTTTGGATGATATTTGACCATTACAAAATACTCCATAACTAGCTATTTCATTCAGGCATTTAAACCATAGGGTAATAAACCTGAATTAGACCTCAAGTTCTTAAAGGGCTAACATGTAATCCATGTTCATGGAATTAGGGTTTATATAATATTTTTGCACTGTTACTGCTCAACTTCCATCTTTCTGGACCCACCTCTGATTCTCCTGTTTACATTAAGCCATATTTGATTACCCCAGTCTGATAGCTGTTCCTCTTTGAAAGCTCTAAACTAGTTGTATCTCCCTCATGGTACATATCCTACTGCTCTACCTTGTGCTGGATATGTGTTAACATGGAGGTAATTATAATGTCTACTTCATATAATTGATAACAGGCTTTTTTTTCCATTTTTTAAATTAAATCATAGCTGTGTAGATTAATGCATTTCTGGGGTACAGTGTGCTGCTTTTATATATAATTTGAAATATAAATGAGTAAAATTAGGTGAGGTTCTTAGATCAGTATCTGGTGCATGGTATATGGAAATACTGAGGAAGTAGTAGCTACTAACATCTTCATTATCTGTGCTGTTAGAAGTCTTTTCCCACTTTATAAATAAATTTGTTGGATTTTATTCTAGAAACTTCATGGTTCATTTTTTACTTTTACTTTTTTTTTTAATTTGTTTATTGTTCGGGATTCATTGAGGGTATAAGAAATCAGGTTACACTGATTGCATTTGTTAGCTAAAGTCCCTCTTACAATTGTGTCTTGCCCCGAAAAGGTTTGGCACACACCAAGACCCCACCCCCTCCCTTCTTCCCTCCTTCTCCTCTTCCTTTCCCCACCCCTCCCTCCTTCTTTCTTTTTCAGCTCTCCCCTTTCTCCACCCCCACCATGTCATTAAATGTCATTAATTGTCCTCATATCAAAACTGAGTACATAGGATTCATACTTCTCCATTCTTGTGATGCTTTACTTAGAATAATGTGTTCCTCTTCCATTCAGGTTAATAAAAAGAATGTAAAGTCTCCTTTTTTTTTTTTGCAGTTTTTGGCCAGGGCTGGGTTTGAACCCACCACCTCTGGCATATGGGGCCAGTGCCTTACCCCTTTGAGCCACAGGCACTGCCCAAATCTCTATTTTTTTAATAGCTAAATAGTATTCCATGGTGTACATATACCACAGCTTATTAATCCATTCCTGGGTTGGTGGGCATTTAGGCTGTTTCCACATTTTCACAATTGTAAATTGAGCTGCAATAAATAGTCTTGTGCAAGTGTCCTTATGATAAAAGGATTTTTTTCCTTCTGGGTATATACCCAGTAATGGGATTGCAGGATCAAATGGGAGGTCTAGCTTGAATTCTTTGAGGGTTCTCCATACTTCCTTCCAAAAGGTTGTATTAGTTTGCAGTCCCACCAGCAGTGTAAAAGTGTTCCCTTCTCTCCACATCCACGCCAGCATCTGCAGTTTTGAGATTTGGTGATGTGGGCCATTCTCGCTGGAGTTAGATGGTATCTCAGGGTTTTGATTTTCATTTCTCTAATAATTAGGGATGATGAGCATTTTTTCATATGTTTGTTAGCCATTCGTCTGTCTTCTTTAGAGAAGGTTCTATTCATGTCTCTTACCCATTGATATATGGGATTGTTGGCTTTTTTCATGTGGATTAATTTGAGTTCTCTATAGATCCTAGTTATCAAGCTTTTGTCTGATTCAAAATATGCAAATATCCTTTCCCATTGTGTAGGTTGCCTATTTCCTTTGGTTGATGTCCCCTTAGCTGTCCAGAAGCTTTTCAGTTTAATTAAGTCATATTTGTTTATTTTTGTTGTTGTTACAATTGCCATGGCAGTCTTCTTCATGAAGTCTTTCCCCTACCAGTATCTTCCAGTGATTTTCCTATGCTTTCTTTTAGGATTTTTATTGTTTGATGCCTTAAATTTAAGTCCTTTATCCGTCTTGAATCAATTGTTGTGAGTGGAAAAAGGTGTGGGTCCAGTTTCAGTCTTTTACATGTGGATATCCAGTTCTCCCAGCACCATTTATTAAATAGGGAGTCTTTCCCTCAACGTATGTTCTTGTTTGGTTTATCAAAGATTAGGTGGTTGTAAGATGCTAGTTTCATTTCCTGGTTTTCTATTCAATTCCAAATGGCTATGTCTCTATTTTTGTGCCAGTACCATGCTGTCTTGACCACTATAGCTTTGTAGTCCAGCCTAAAATCTGTTATGGTGATGATCCCAGCTTTGTTTTTATTACTATGAACTGCCTTAGCTCTATGGGGTTTTTTTCTGGTTCCATACAAAA